>JASEVX010000001.1:252278126-252433440 GCA_031761405.1 Serripes groenlandicus
AACAGTCAATGGTTGAAAATACTGATGTAAAAGAAGAAATTGCTGGTGTTTAGCAATTCATACTTTTCCTACACTATTTTCAACTCTTTTTGATTTATTATACTTTCATTTATTGAAATTTTCCATATTTTTGTTAAGACAGTATTAAAGTTGTCTGCTTCATTCTATGTTGGATAGGGTTAAATCTATGTTTGTGACGTCCAAATAAACTGTTAAACAGAAGATCGTTTCAGTGGTTTTAATTTGAACCCTTTCCAACACACAACATATCGCCAGTAGACAATGTAAAAAAAATTCTAGACAAAATTTGGGAAATTCTCTTAATATGTGAATGAAAGTATAACTATGGGCAAACAGTTGAAACATTGTAGCAACTTCAGAAATAACTCTTTCAAAATGCTATCGCATATGCAAAAGGGATTCATAAATGTTTACAGATGAAATATCAATTACTCATTACAACCAATAATTTCATGTTAAAATTGAGAAAACTGGTTTTGTTATATTTAAGGGTGTTTTTACGTTGTAGTTTTCATTCAGTTGGTAGCGGTTGTGAATTTAAATACTACTCTTGCCTTTGTTATTTCCTTTATGTTTCAACAAATACTTTTGGTGGTATGTTGTTTTTAAATTAGTTTATTTGGACCAATAGCGATTAGTTTGCTTAAAAAAACCTTGCATTTTTCCATGTTAAATCTGTTTAGTATTACAAAACAATTCATTATTTTATTAACCGTTTCCCTCATACGACAAATCTGCAGCAGACGACTTTAAACATATTTTGACAAAAAATAGAAAATCTCTATAATTGAATGGATAACCTATGACTAAAAGTGGAAAACATTGTAGCAAAAGGAGAAATTGCTCGTTTTGGGCAAAATTTCTTCTTTTGTCACTATGTTTTCAAAAAGCCGTCTGCAGCAGAGGCGTCACAAAGCGTCTATATGAGGGAAAGGGTTAAGATGCTGACAGCTCTGCAAAAAATATTCTATTAATTTCATATCATATATACATAGTTTATTTACAGCATTCTGAATACCCAGGGATGTTTATGATCTTAGTTAAGTATATTCATCACTGGATTAATTTAACCCCTTCCTGATACATGAATACCCAGGGATGTTTATGATGTTTGTTAAGTATATTCGTCACTGGATTAATTTAACCCCTTCCTGATACATGAATACCCAGGGATGTTTATGATGTTTGTTAAGAAATTCGTCACTGGATTAATTTAACCCCTTCCTGATACATGAATACCAAGAGATGTTTATGACCTTAGTTAAGTATATTCGTCACTGGATTAATTTACCTCCTTCCTGATACATGAATACCCAGGGATGTTTATGATCTTAGTTAAGTATATTCGTCACTGGATTAATTTAACCCCTTCCTGATACATGAATACCCAGGGATGTTTATGATGTTTGTTAAGTATATTCGTCACTGGATTAATTTAACCCCTTCCTGATACATAAATACCCAGGGATGTTTATGATGTTAGTTAAGTATATTCGTCACTGGATTAATGTAACCCCTTCCTGATACATAAATACCCAGGGATGTTTATGATGTTTGTTAAGTATATTCATCACTGGATTAATTTAACCCCTTCCTGATACTTGAATACCAAGGGATGTTTATGACCTTAGTTAAGTATATTCGTCACTGGATTAATTTACCTCCTTCCTGATACATGAATACCCAGGGATGTTTATGATCTTAGTTAAGTATATTCGTCACTGGATTAATTTAACCCCTTCCTGATACATGAATACCCAGGGATGTTTATGATCTTAGTTAAGTATATTCGTCACTGGATTAATTTAACCCCTTCCTGATACATGAATACCCAGGGATGTTTATGATGTTAGTTACCTTAACCCTTTCCTTCATACGACAATTCTGCAGCAGACAACTTAAAACATATTTTGTCAAAAAATAGAAAATCTCTATAATTGAATGGATAACCTATGACTAAAAGTGGTAAACATTGTGGCAAAAGGAGAAATTGCTCGTTCTGAGCAATTTCTTCTTTTGTCACTGTGTTTTCAAAAAGCCATCTGCTGCATAGGCGTCAAAAAGCGTCTATATGAGGGAAAGGGTTAAGTATATTCGTCACTGGATTAATTTAACCCCTTCCTGATACAGACGACATTTGGATCATTGTAGGAAAAGGAGAAAATGCTCAAGGTGAGCTAATTTTCCTTTTCCCACAATTTTTTTAATTTCTTGCAAGTTTTTCATCAGATGCTTTTTAAAGGCAGACATATATAAAAAATAATCTTATTTTATTAAACAATTGAATAGATAAATGGTAAACTGTAAAATTATATAAATGGTCTAACCATATGAACTTGCAAGACACATGTGAGATATGTGATACAAATGGAATCCGTGCCAAAGTCTTGCATAAGAACCCTTCAGTTGTCAGATTATAATGAGCTGAGGTAATTTTTTTCAATATCGTGCTGTTAACCCTTTCCCACATTCAACAATTCTACAGCAGACGACTTTGGAAACATGTGGACAAAAATATAGATAATCCCTATAAATGAGGGTATATTTACAGAAAACAGTTGAAAACATTGTTGCAAAAGGAGAAATTGCTGATAATGAGCAATTTCTCCTTTTTGGCCGGATTGCTCAAGCAATTCCGGTCTATAGATTGGCGATGTCCGTCTGTCTGTCAACATTTTGGTTAAAGTTTCAGGTTGAGGCAAAATCTCAGCACTGGAAAGAGTTACAAACTTGAAACTTTGCCTGAAGGTCTATTGATTTCTATGGTTACCTTGACCTTGGTTTGTCGATTTTCAAGGTCAAATTGCCTACAATCCGGCCTTACCGTCTTCAGCGGTTTCTTGTTTCACAATGTTTTCAAAAGTCATCTGCAAGTGGGAAAGGGATAAGTTTAAAAATGAGTAATGTAACATTTTCCTTTTCTCTGATGCTAGCGCCTCTTGATGCATTTACAGATGACTTTTGGATACATTTTGTGGAAGGAAAAAATAGCATTCTTTGAGAAATTTTCTTTCTCTTATGTGTTCTATTTTGTTTTAAACACTTACAAGAGTGGTGCACAAAGTGTATTGAGATCCTTATGCAATGAAATATATACAAATCGCGCCAAGCAAAGAGATGTATTGTTACACTTCCTTGTAAAGATGCATGCCTGTGGAATCAGTCAGTCATTATTTAAAATTATTATGTCAGAAGTCTGCTCTTCCCGACATACAAAAATTCTGAACAGATTTCTTTGAAAACATAAAAACAAAAATATAGAAAATTTCGAAAAATGTGTGTGATTATTGAGTACAGTTGAAAACATTGTGGCTTAAGGAGAAATTGTGCATATGATCATGAGCAATTTATATTTGTCACATTATCTTCAAAAGTTGTATGCTGCAGAAGCATCAGCTTTCTGTATGGGGGAAAGGGTTAAACCAAGACCTTTTTATTTAATGTGGATTAAAATATTTGGACCATTATTATCATTAATTTACAATCACTTCTAGGCCAATGAATTTTGTTATTACTTGAATAAATGATTAGCCCTTTTCCTCATAAGAACGTGTTATGTTGCATCTGCAGAAGCCAGCTTTAGGCAACATTGCGGAAAAGAAGAAATTTATCATAATGATTAAAAATAATAGAAAAAATTTCTACAACTAAATTATGATAAATGAATGGAATTGAAAACATATTGGCAAAAAGGAGAAATTACTCATCATGAGCAATTTCTCAATTTGCGGAAATGTTTTTCCAAAGTCCTCGGCCGCAGATGCATCAGAAGGCGTCTGCAAGTGGGAATGGATTGAGAATATTAGTCTGATAACTGTTGAGTAACTACTATATCTACCGTTAGATCTTTGATGTATGATAAATGTTAATATACTCATGAATATTCAATATGCCATGTGACACCTACTCTCTTTAACCCTTTTTATCACCAATCCTCTTTAATCATCAAATTTTCTACCACCTGGTCTTTATCAAGATTTAATTTTTTCAAATGCAGTCCATTCTTGTGTCGAAGAGATCAAATTGTGATGAGGAGACGTTGTAGGGACATCCGTGACATCATTAACGTTACTGCTTCATATAATTGCCGTACTCTTCCATCTGTAGAAAAGTGGCTTTCTATGAATGAATGTATCCTCCCTGCGATTGGATGTGCACTTTATTATCACTAAGCACCTTCCCGTAGGGAGTCATCCAGCATATGAAAAGAGTTGAAGATATCCGGCAGAAGTGTGTACAAAAACCTACATTTAATAATTTGTTTTCACGTTTTATCCATCAAAGATGTATAATGTGGAAAAGCCTTGGGGTGGTATATCAGAACAGTAAATGTGTTCAGAGCTGAATATCAGAAAGCAGGATGACATTATATAAAAACAAATTTGACCTCTGCCATCTCAAATCCAATAAAAGTAGTCTTATTATTGGAGAACAGATAACCCAAGATTGGTTATAATCGGTGACTGGACATTGTATCGCGTACAATCGCAACTCTTGGACAACCAGTTACAACCCAAAGGAAAAAGAGTACGGTAAGATAACAAGACATATTTATGAAATAGATTTATATCATTTTAATTTGGTGTCATGGTGAAATAATAAACATATACATGTAAAAAATAATACAATACTTTTAGACAAACACATCTTAAAATATTTTCTATGTATAACGATTTCCCACTTGTAGATACATCTTCAGCAGACGACTTTTAAAAACATTGTGGCAAAAGGAGAAATTGCTCAAAATGAGCATTTTCAACCTTTGTCACACTGTTTCTAACTCAATTTAATAAATATACTTTAATTTATAGAGATTTTCCATCATCTTGGCAAGTTGTTTTCAAAGTAGTTTGCTGTAGATTCGTTGAATGTGGGAAAGGGTAATCACAACTGAAGAGAGTATTTCAGTTCTGTTATGGCGACAGACATTTCCTCCCTAGATGACTTACCAGTTCAAGCCTTTGACTGCCACAATCAAACAGTGAGTGTGCACAGTCTCAAATCCTTTACATTAACCAATCAGCCATGACCTAAGTTCCCACGAGCAGACCCATCTAAAGCAGATGGCCATTGAGAACATTGTGGCATTTTCAAAGCAGACGACTCTTATATTGTCAGGGAATTGCATGGTACTGCAATATGTACATTTGTATATGGTGATATGTACATAGTGTAAGCATTTTAACATTCTACATAAATATTTGGATTGAAAACTTGGCTCTTGTTAGGGTTAACTTGGCAGATAGGGAATACAAATGCTCTAAACATTGATCTGTGTGAAATCGCACTAATATAAACATCTTCTGACAAACAACTAGAAGTGAAGCTTAACTACACATGTAATTGTATGTGCCAACTGATGATACTAAACTGGAGTCAGCAAGCTCTCCAAATTTCGTGATAAAATATTTCTATAAAGTTTCACGAATCAAAGTCAAATAACTTAACCCTTTACCACATATAGACACTTTCTGAAGCCTCTGAAGCAGACGTTTTTTGGAAACATTGTGACAAATGAAGAAATTGCTCAAAACAAGCAATTTCTCCTTTTGCCGCATTGTTTTCAACTCTTTTTAATACTTAAAACTCTCATTTATGGAGATTTTTCACATTTTTGTATATACGTTTTCCAAGTTGTCTGCTGCAGATTTGCTGTACGTGTAAAAGAATTAAGACAAATTCTTGACAGACAAAATAAAATCTATATCAACCCACACTACAGTAATGAAGTGGGGACATAACAATGAAATACAACAAAATATTGGAACAAAAAATCACACTAAAAGACTAGAATAGTGCAAAAGATGAATAGGAAATAACACTTGGTGAAATTGTTAGTAAAGGTATGTAAAATAGGCTAGCTATAAAATATAATACAAACTTTTAAAAAGAAGTAACAATAAAAATATTTTTTAGTAAAATTGGCATCATATGTATAGCTACTTTAGTGCCCCTGTCCCGTATACAACAATATCTGCGGAGGAAGATTTTGAAAATATCTAGACAAAAGTATGGAAATTCTATTTCATTTAAACCATAATTATTGAATAAAAATTTAAAACATTGATGCAAAAGGAGAAATGCTCATTGTGAGGATTTTCTCCTTTTGCAACATTGTTTTCAAATGTCCTCTGCTCCAAATACAACTGTAGGAGAAAAAGGGAAATTATTAATAAAATTCTATAAATACTGTAACAAAATTATAAGAAATAACAGCTAAATACTAGTGAATACCGTGTAAACATCTAGGCAAAAACATGGAGAACCCTGATTAATGAAGGTATAATTATTGATAAAAGTTGCAAACGTTGTTGCAAAAGGAGAAATTGCTTGTTTTGAGCAATTTCTCCTTTTGTCACGATGTTTTCAAAAGTCGTCTGTTACAGCAGCGTCAAAATGTGTCTATAGAGGATGGAAAGGGTTAACCCTTTCCCTCATACGACAATCCTGCAGCAGACGACTTTGAATGTATTTTGTCAAAACATAGAAAACCTCCATAATTGAATGGATAATCTATGACTAAAAGTGGAAAACATTGTGGCAAAAGGAGAAATTGCACGTTTTGTGCAATTTCTTCTTTTGTCACTATGTTTTCAAAAAGCCGTCTGCTGCAGACGCGTCCGAAAGCGTTTATATGAGGGAAAGGGTTAACAATGGCCATCATTATATCTCGGTACAACTTACAAGCTATAGTTCATCCACACTGCCTATCTGTTATTTAAGCATATAAGATAACGGATCGGCTTGCATAATGTATAGAATTAAAAACAAACTTTGGCAATATAGGTATCAGTAAGGTATGTCATCTTTCATTTTTACAAAAAAAGCACAAAAGAAATAGCTACATTTTCTTTTCAAAAGCAGTAAAATAACTTTATAAGTTTCTCTTTGACTACACTTTAACCCTTTCTCACATACAACAAATCTACAGCAGATGACTTTGAAAACATCTCTGCAAAAATATGGATATTAATATTAATTTTAGAAGAGTTGAAAACATTACGACAAAAGGAGAAATTGCTCACTTTGATAAATTTCTTCTTTGTTACAAAAGACATCTGCTGAAGATTGAGTCAAAATGAGTCAAATTAGTCTGCAAGTGGAAAAGTGTTAACTCTTTCCCACATATAGATGCTTTCTGGTGCTTATTATGCAGACAACTTTTGAAAAAATTGTGACAAATGAAGAAATTGCTCATCATGAGCAATTTCTCCTTTTGTCACAACATTTTCAACTATATTCAATGATAATGATTTATTTTTAGAGTTTTAGCATATTTTTATCAAGAGGTTTTAAAAGTCGTCTGCTGCAGAATTGCTATATGTGGGAAAGGGTTAACAAAACATTTATTTAGTACAGTGCTAATTTACTCTTTCAAAATTAAACAAGAGGGCCATGATGGCCCTGGAATCGCTCACCTGATTTTTTTTTCCACTTTAGCTATATAAGCCCCGCCATCTGGCGGGCATAGTTTCCAACCAATCAACTTGGCTTTAAGGAATCTGATAGAGGGTCACCCTAGGAACATTTCTACAAAATTATTTGAAAATCGGCCTGACACTTTTGAAGGAGAAGATTTTTTAAGTTTTTACTATAGCAATAAAAGGCAAAATAGCCCCGCCCCCTGGCGGCCATGTTTTTTGACCAATCAACATGGCTTGAAGGAATCTGATAGAGGGTCATCCAAGGAACATTTCTACAAAATTATTTGAAAATCGGCCCGACACTTTTGGAGGAGAAGATTTTTTAAGTTTGCACTATAGCTATATAAGGCAAAAAAGCCCCGCCCCCCCTGGCGGCCATGATTTTCGACCAATCAACATGGCTTAAAGGAATCTGATAGCGGGTCATCCAAGGAATATTTCAACAAAATTATTTGAAAATCGGCCTGACACTTTTGGAGGAGAAGATTTTTTAAGTTTTCACTATAGCCATATAAGGCAAAAAAGCCCCGCCCCCCTGGCGGCCATGTTTTTCGACCAATCAACATGGCTTCAAGGAATCTGATAGAGAGTCACCCAAGGAACATTTCTACAAAATAAGTTCAAAATCTGCCAACCAGTTAGGGAGAAGTAGAATTTTGAAGTTTTTTTCGTTTCGTTGCCATGGAAACCAGAATTCTGCATGGATCCCAAAAAATTGAAGGAATTCTGGTGAGGTCATTGAGAGGATGCTTTCTGTGAAGTTTCATCCCAATTGACCCACCAGTTACTGAGGAGAAGATGTTGAAGATGTTTTAAGTTTGCACTATAACCATAAAAGGCAAAATAGCCCCGCCCCCTGGCGGCCATGTTTTTGACCAATCAACATGGCTTGAAGGAATCTGATAGAGGGTCACCCAAGGAACATTTCTACAAATTTATTTGAAAATCGGCCTAACACTTTTGGAGAAGAAGATTTTTTAAGTTTGCACTATAGCCATATAAGGAAAAATAGCCCCGCTCCCCCTGGCGGCCATCTTTTTCGACCAATCAACATGGCTTGAAGGAATCTGATAGAGGGTCACCCGAGGAACATTTCTACAAAATTATTTGAAAATCGGCCTGACACTTTCGAAGGAGAAGATTTTTTAAGAATTTTGAAGTTTTTTCATTTCGTTGCCATGGAAACCAGAATTCTGCATGGATCCCGAAAATTTTAAGGAATTCTGGTGAGGACATTAAGAGGATGCTTTCTGTGAAGTTTCATCCCAGTTGACCCACCGGTTACAGAGGAGAAAATGTTGACGGACAACGGACGCCGGACATAGGGCGATCACAATAACTCACCTTGAGCACTTCGTGCACAGGTGAGCTAAAAACAATATATATTTTCATTAGATTCTTTGAATGTCTTATTTACAAAAAGACATATCTAGAAAACAGTAATGTTTTATCTTGACATGGTAGGAACTAATATATACAAAAATAATTAGGAACATCATGAGAAAGTTCTTCTTTTCCCATAATTTTTAAAACGTTTCATCTGCATGCAGGGTCATCAATTTCCATATTTATCAGATAGAGGGTTTATATATTATTGTAATACTGGATTTATTAAACCCTTTTCCTGATAAAACAAATCTGCAGCAGACGACTTTGGCAATATCAAGGCAAAATTAGACAAAATCTCTATAAATGAAAGTACAAGTACCGGTACTTAATAGAGTTGAAAACATTGTGGCAAAAGAAAAAATCAGCAATTTCTCCTTTAACCACGATGTTCAAAAAGTCGACTGCTGATGATGTGTCAAAATGCATCTATATGTGAGAAAGGGTTAACCCTTTCCCTGATATAGATGATCATGCAGCATTTCTCTTTCATTCACAACGTTTGCAATTTTATGTAAGTATTATTCCAATTTTTCAAATATTGCTTGTTTTGCCTTAACTTTTCTTAACCGTTTCTCACATACAGATGTATTTCAAAAATAATTAATATTATTCACTATATACATGTACCAATTTACAAATACAAAATATTTATAATGCTGATAATATTTGTTTACCCAAAACGAAACCCGTAACATTGTTGTTTTTGAAACACAAATTCAATTCTAGATTGGAGTGTTTGAAACACGATCTTGTGCTACACATCATTTTAGAATAATCTACTTTTAATATGGTCATTCATCTTCAAATTCTCATCTTTAAAAAATATACATATATACATTTTAGTTTATTAATTTGGTAGTGTTTGAGGAATATTATTATATCATTTCAAATGTTGAATTGAAACAGCAGATATTTTTAAACAGGCTGTTATCCATTCTTTAACCCTTTCCCACATGCAGACGCTTTCTGATGCCACTGCAGATGACTTTTGAAAACCTTGTGGAAAAAGGAGAAATTGCTCACAAGCAATTTCACCTTTTGTCACTATCAATGTTTTCAACTTTTTTCATTAATTGTACTTTAATTTATAGAGATTTCCCACAACTTTGCCAATATGTGGTTCAAAGTTGTCTGCTGCAGATTTGTTGTATGTAGGAAAGGGTTAAAGTCTTTACCCTATACCCGGAAATGGATCACTTTTGACACATTTTGTAAAGAAAATGTCTGAAAATAGAGAGAGCAATCTCTCCATTTACAACAACATTTTAGACTCTAGCAATCTCTCCATTTACAACAACGTTTTAGACTCTAGCAATCTCTCCATTTACAATAACATTTTAGACTAGCAATCTCTCCATTTACAACAACATTTTAGACTCTAGCAATCTCTCCATTTACAACAACATTTTAGACTCTAGCAATCTCTCCATTTACAACAACATTTTAGACTCTAGCAATCTCTCCATTTACAACAACATTTTAGACTCTAGCAACTAGCAATCTCTCCATTTACAACAACATTTTAGACTCTAGCAACTAGCAATCTCTCCATTTACAACAACATTTTAGACTCTAGCAATCTCTCCATTTACAACAACGTTTTAGACTCTAGCAATCTCTCCATTTACAACAACATTTTAGACTCTAGCAATCTCTCCATTTACAACGTTTTAGACTCTAGCAAACTCTCCATTTACAACAACATTTTAGACTCTAGCAATCTCTCCATTTACAACGTTTTAGACTTCAAAATTATTCTTCCAATTATTCAGATATTAAAATATTTCAATCAGAACTTTTCAAAACAGACGGCACTGAAGCTATCAGGGACTAGAGTCAACATTTCTGATCAGTGTAGGTCCAGATCATCCTGTTCATCTTCTCAGTCTTATCAGAGTCTACACAACATCATCTGTGTAAGCAAACAGTGTGCAGACGATGAACATGCTGTTCTAAATCTTCGCTAATCACAAAAGTCGTCAAGTGCCTTTGCCCAAGAATGGGATCACATAAGGCAACCTGTTAGCCCTCAATTCTTGGCCATTAAAGATCTTATAAAGTTAATGAGAAGTTCAGGCTTATTT
Organism: Serripes groenlandicus; assembly: GCA_031761405.1. Taxonomy (NCBI): domain Eukaryota; kingdom Metazoa; phylum Mollusca; class Bivalvia; order Cardiida; family Cardiidae; genus Serripes; species Serripes groenlandicus. The sequence goes on from JASEVX010000001.1 coordinate 252,289,045, forward strand.
GCCATTAGTTTGTCAATACATCAGATATTTCTTCTGTCCACTGGCGTGTACAGGTGGCAGCACATGTTGTTGTGATGTTTTTGTCATCGTCGTGAACATTCGATAGTTGGGTGACCGTGCAGGTGTCCCAGGCATATTGAACCCGGCTCTTCCGTGATCAGGTCTCATGAAGTGTGTTGGTTTCACCTTCTTTGATATAGCTCTGATCAGATCTCTGGCATGTTTCAAGTTATAGGCTGTACAAAATTGGGAAAATAAAAACCGTCAATTAAGATTATTTAACCATTTTCCTCATAAAGACACTTTCTGATGCTTCTGACAAGCAATTTCTACTTTTGCCACACCAATTTTAACTATTTTTAGTAATTATACATTTTTATTCATAGAATTTCCTAATTTTCACCTGAAATTTTCAAAGTCTCTTGCTGCAACTTTTCATATAAAAAACATTCCCATATACAACAAATCTGCTGCAGACTTTGAATACATCTTGTCAAAAATCTAAAAAATGTTTATAAATGAACACGAGTTGAAAACATTACAAGCAATTTCTCATTTTGCCACCATGTTTTCAAAAGTCGTTTGCTACATGTTGAAAAAGGTTAAAGGTAAATTATATAATTAATGCTATACATTATAAGTATCGACCATCTTAATTCTTTTTAACAATTATCCTGTTAATTTAAAATAAGTTCTTGTATATATATGCTTTACAAACATCAGACGAACAATTTCACCAATCTTGAAAACTGAAAGAACTAGAACTATCACTGAAGATGATAAATACCCCCAAAACAGCACCTTGACTCAAAATATGGCTTCCGACCGACCGATAGGTAGTCCTATCAAACAGTTCTCATTTTGACCTTTTACCATGACCTTGACCTTTGAGGTACAAGCAACTTCATGATGGTGACCATGTGTGTCCAGTAACTTGAAAATCCTAAGATGCATGGTTGAGATGCGGACCGGACAAGGAAGTCCTATCAAACAGTACTCATTTTGACCTTTGACCTCTTGAGTGTGACCTTGACCTTTGAGGTACAAGCCACCTCATGATGGTGACCATGTGTGTCCAGTAACTTGAGAATCCTAAGATGCATGGTTGAGATGCGGGCCGGACAAGGTAGTCCTATCAAACAGTACTCTTTTAACCTTTGACCCTTTGACCTCTGAGTGTGACCTTGACCTTTGAGGTACAAGCCACTTCATCATGGTGAACATGTATGTCCAGTGACTTGAGAATCCTAAGATGCATGGTTGAGTTGCGGGCCGGACAAGGTAGTCCTATCAAACAGTACTCATTTTGACGTTTGACCTCTAAGTGTGACCTTGACCTTTGAGGTACAGGCCTGGGTCTTGTGCGCGACACGCCGCCACATCATGGTGAATGTTTGTGCCAATTTTTTTATGACATCCTATAATGCATGATTAAATGAGGGCCGGACAAGGTATAGTCCTTTCAAAGAGTACTCATTTCAACCTTTGACATGAAAGTGTGACCTTGACATTTGAGGTACAGGCCTGGGTCTTGTGCATGACACGCCGCCACATCATGGTGAACGTTTGTGCCAAGTTTCTTTGAAATCCTATGATGCAGGCCGGACAAGGTACAGTTCTATCAAATAGTACTCATTTTGACCTTTGACCTCTAAGTGTGACCTTGACATTTGAGGTACAGGCCTGGGTCTTGTGCGCGACACGCCGCCTCATCATGGTATAGAAGCTTCATGTAAAATTTTATTGAATTCCACCCAGGGGTTTGTAAGAAATAGGCCGGACAAAATATGGCTTCCGACCGACTGACCGACCAACCGACACAGTGACTCCTATATACCCCCCCGAAAACTTTTTGGGTGTAATTATATTGATAAAGAGTTAATAATATTGCAATAAAATGTGAAATTGCTTGTTTTGAGCAATTTCACCTTTTATTGCAATGTTTTCAAAAGTCATCTGCAATATCATGCGTCAAATGTCGTCTGTGTGAAGTAGTTAGCAATTACTCCTTTTGTCTAAATGTTTTCATCTTTATTACAATAGAATATGTTAAGTCTTTTTAATGTCTGACACAGATCGCTGCTCCGAGCCTTTGCCCTTTAAATGAAAGTACAATAATTGAACAGAGTTGAAAACATGGTGACAAAAGGAGAAATTGCTCATTTTGAGCAATTTCTTCTTTTGTTGCCATGTTTTCAAAAGGTGTCTTTAAGAGGACAGGGTTAAAGTGTGGCGAATGATGTAGACAAAGACTAGATTGCATGAATGTGCAGCACTGGTGAAATTTGATTGGAATCAAAACAAACCCTTAATGAAGTTATTGAATGTAAATAAACATTATTCAGGTTTCTACTTTATTGATTATCAGATTAATAACAAATGAAAATTGAAGAGAATTGATTTTATTTATTGACATTTGGTTAAGACTTTCTCACACACACACATAAACACATTTTGCAGCATCTACAGCATACAACTTTGTAAAACATTGTGGTAAAAGGAAAAATAACTCATAATGAGCAATTTCTCCTTTTAACAGAATGATTGTACGGTAACTATAATTAATAATACTTTTTTCCGTTTTAGAAAGTTCTATAGTTTCGCCTGAATGTTTTCAAAGTAGACTGGTTTAGACTTCTTATATGTTTGAAAGGGTTTAATCTTCAATCATTAGGATATATAACTTACCTTTAAGTCTTGCTTTGACTTCTTCACTAAAATAACCACAGTCTATCCATTCTTCAAAGTCTATGATGTAGTCAAATGCTGTCATACCTATATACAGATGAAACAACATGTGTACATTGTAGTCATATTCATAATTTAAAATAAAAGGCCCAAGAGGGCAAGTATCTGTAATTAAGCAAACATTAACTCACTATAGCCATATAAGTACAAACAGCTCTGTCCCTGATGGCCATGTTCATCAACATGGTTTGAAGAAATCTTGTAGAGGATCACCCAAAGAAATCCTACAGAATTTGAAAATCAACCAGATACTTTCAGAGCAGAAGATTTTTTAAAAGTTAAAAGCCATATATGGCAAAACAGCCATGGTTTTTTTTTATCAATCAACATGGCTTAAAGGAATCTGATTGAGAGTCACCAAGTAACATTTCTACAAAATTATTAGAAAATCAGCAAAGCAGTTTAGGAAGAGAAGATATTTTGAAACCAGAATTTTGGATGGATCAAAATATTTGAAGACATTTAAGAGAGGACATTGAGAGGATGCTACCTATGAAACATGACATAAGCTCAACTGGCTTTCAGCCATGAAAGCTAATACAAACAAGCAATTTCGCTGAATTGATATCCCCCGTCAATGATTGCTTGTTTGTGATTGATGGCTTGTTTGTGAATGAAGGCCTTTATGTTGAATGTGCAATTGACCTGCAAAATTATTTCAACTTATCCACACAGTGTGAATTAAATACATTTTTTCATAATTAAATCCCAAAGGAAAATGTGAAAACAAGTTTTTGCTACTTTAACCAACGGTGACACAAGTGCAATAGCTCCCTTTATTCCCTTTATTCAATTATTTTCCTTAAATCAACGGCAACAACGAAAATTGACCAATCCAATAAAACAATGGACGGGCATCATCCCAGTATGCTGGTTCATATTTATTTCAAGTTTCATGAAATTCTACCAGCTAGTTACTGAGAAATGGCTGCGGACGTGGATTTTTCAATATATCAAGGGCAATAACTCTAAGGAAAATTGACCAATCCAAAAAAACAATGGACGGGCATCATCCCAGTATGCTGGTTCATATTTATTTCAAGTTTCATGAAATTCTATCAGCTAGTTACTGAGAAATGGGTGCGGACGGACGTGATGGACGGACGGACGGACATTGACCAATCCAAAAACAAAATGAACGGGCATCATCCCAGTATGTTGGTTCATATTTATTTCAAGTTTCATGAAATTCTACAAGCTAGTTACTGAGAAATGGCTGCGGACGTGGATTTTTCAATATATTAAGGACAAAAACTCTAAGGAAAATTGACCAATCCAAAAAAACAATGGACGGGCATCATCCCAGTATGTTTAGACTAGTTGGGTTCATATTTATTACAAGTTTCATGAAATTCTACCAGCTAGTTACTGAGAAATGGCTGCGGACGTGGATTTTTCAATATATCAAGGGCAATAACTCTAAGGAAAATTGACCAATCCAAAAGAACAATGGACGGGCATCATCCCAGTATGCTGGTTCATATTTATTTCAAGTTTCATGAAATTCTACAAGCAAGTTACTGAGAAATGGCTGTGGACGTGGATTTTTCAATATATCAAGGGCAAAAAGTCTAAGGAAAATTGACCAATCCAAAAAAACAATGGACGGGCATCATCCCAGTATGTTTAGACTAGTTGGTTCATATTTATTTCAAGTTTCATGAAATTCTACCAGCTAGTTACTGAGAAATGGCTGCGGACGTGGATTTTTCAATATATCAAGGGCAATAACTCTAAGGAAAATTGACCAATCCAAAAGAACAATGGACGGGCATCATCCCACACGGACGGACGGACGCCATTTCAATATACCCCTCCCTGAAATCAGGCGGGGGATAACAAGAGGGCCATGATGGCCCTGGATCACTCACCTGAGTTGATGTAATGTAATTTGTTATGCCAACCACAATTACTAATTTTGTGATCAGGTAAGTCAATGCAAGAGGCCCAAGATGATAGGTATAGCTCCACTGCCAAAGAGCAAAAAACCCACACCCTATGTTGTCTGTCTTCAGTTAAGTTAATATGACTTAGTTTTTTCCTATATATCTCTATGTAAAACAGGTGACAGGGACGGGGCCAATTTTGACCCCAAGGGCATAATTTGAACATCTTTGTAAAGAACTTCTAGACACTGCAATACACCAAATATCTAAGCTCTAGGCCTTTCATTTTCAATAAAAAGATTTTCAAAGTTTTTCACTATATATCTCTATGTTAAACAGGTGAACCCATGACAGGGCAAATTTTGACCCCAGGGGCATAATTTAAACAATCTTTTTTAAGGACTACTAGACAATGCTATACACCAAATATCTAAGCTCTAGGCCTTTCATTTTGAAAAAGAAGATTTTCAAAGTTTTTCGCTATACATCTATCTCTATGTAAAACAGGTGACCCCAGGGGCATATTTCGAACAATCTTTGTAGAGGACCACTAGACAATGCTACAGAGCAAATATCGATGCTCTAGGCCTTTCATTTTCTGACAAGGATGTTTTTGAATGCCATGGCAACCAACATTCTGTATGAAATTAATTTCTTTGAACAAATTAGAAAGAGTATCACCAAAGTATAATTCCTACAGAATTCCTACAAAGTTTAGTCAAAATCCAAACAATAGTTTAGGAGGAGATGTTGTTTTAAGAAATTGTTGACATACAACAGACGACAGACAAAAGTCAATCCCAATAACTCACCTTGAGCACTTGGTGCACAGGTGAGCTAAAAACGATAAATATTATTATTTGACTAAACATAAAGTTTTCAAGAATGTAACATATGCGCAGTTTAAATTCATGACATGCTCCAAAACAAGAGGATCATGACGGTCCTATATCGCTCACCTGATTTAATTAAATCTAAGAAGTTTTTACAATGCACATATCAGGAAAACAAGCCAGATTATTTTTAATTCGGGCCAGCACTTTTAGACAAGAAGATTTTTAAAGTTTTTACAATGCACATATAAGGAAAACAAGCCCCACAACCTAGAGGCCATGTTTTTAAACGGATCCGAATAATTTGAACAATCTTAGTAGAGGGTCCCTCAAGGAACATTTGTGCCACATTATTTATAAATCAGGCCAGTACTTTTGGACAAGAGGATTTTCAAAGTTTTTACAATACACATTTAACGAAAACAAGCTCCACCCGCTGTTGGCCATATTTTTCAATGGATCAGAATATATTGAACAATCTTGCTAAAGGGTCTCCCAAGGAACATTTGTGCCTAATAATTATTAAATCGGACCAGTACTTTAGACATGAAGATTTTTAAAGTTTTGGCAATTTACCCCTTTTCTGATACCGCAGCAACCAAAGTTCTACTTGAAATTAATTTCTTTTAACAACTCTGAAAGAGGATGACCTAAGGAACATTTCTATTATATTATTATGAAATCCTTTCATTGGTTTAGGAGAAGAATTTGTTTGTAGCAAAAAGTTAACAGACGGACGACGACGGACGAAAAGCGATCACAATAAATCACCTCGCACTTAGTGCTCAGGTCAGCTAAAAACCCATGACAGACAAATGCAAAAGCAAAATAACCAGTAAACACACAATTTACCCCCGTCAATTTGGACTAAACACACAATATAACCCTGTCAATTTGGACATAAACATTCAATATACCCCTGTCAATTTGGGTGTAAACACACTTACCCTGTGAACTCTTCTGTCTAACACTTGCACCATGTTCAATTAAGACACATGCAGCAAATTTATTGTTTGACTGAGTCGCGAAGAATAAGGGCGTACATTTCTCTTCGTTGAGGTAGTCAATCTCGGACCTGTAGGAGATCAGTAACTCCAAAACATCTGTACTTCCTGATAGAGCGGCTGCATAATGAATCACAATAAATCACCTCGCACTTAGTGCTCAGGTCAGCTAAAAACCCATGACAGACAAATGCAAAAGCAAAATAACCAGTAAACACACAATTTACCCCCGTCAATTTGGACTAAACACACAATATAACCCTGTCAATTTGGACATAAACATACAATATACCCCTGTCAATTTGGGTGTAAACACACTTACCCTGTGAACTCTTCTGTCTAACACTTGCACCATGTTCAATTAAGACACATGCAGCAAATTTATTGTTTGACTGAGTCGCGAAGAATAAGGGCGTACATTTCTCTTCGTTGAGGTAGTCAATCTCGGACCTGTAGGAGATCAGTAACTCCAAAACATCTGTACTTCCTGATAGAGCGGCTGCATAATGAAGGGCACTGAAAAAAACACAAAAGGTTTTAATGCATAGAGTTTATTTACCATTAAACTTTTGATATGGGAATTGTATTCCAAGTGATATTAACAGTGATTCTATCTGATTCTACCGACAAGACATTTCACAATTCCGACAGTGATGGGGAACAAGCACTCAGACAAAATATCTCGAAAAAAAGGGACGATAAATGAGTTTGTTAATGATGGGTAAAATCATGAGCGACAAGAAATCTCGCATTAAACGTTCAATGGTTAATACGTTATATAGAACATAAACGATTGATCAATGATTGATTGATTGGGGTTTAACGCCATTTTCAAAAAAAATTCAGTTATATCACGGCGGCCAGTTCACCTATTCATGTGTTTCCTGGCTTTCTCACACCAGTAATCCACACAACAATCCTTCCAAGCAACTGGCAGCTTTTCCACATAGAAGGTTAGCCCATTGGTGGAAGACAAATGACGCTTGTCACAATGACTTTTGTCAAACGATGGAAAGAATGTTGGCCAAGCTGGGGTTGGAACTCACAACCCCTGGATTGACAGCCCACATTGCTACTGACTGAGCTACCGGGCTCGGCAATAATTGATCAAAATTCAAGTAATTTCTCATAACTGACACTAAGCTTTGGTAAAAGTATCTGTGTTCATGGTGCTTTCATGACACAAAAAGGTATACAATGTAGGTGGTGATGTGATGCCATTTCATATCATCCGAACAACTGATATCAGTTCATGGGAATTACATTTGACTAGGAAATTTTAATTTTACATACTCAGATATTTCTATAAATCTTCTCATTATATGTAATGTGTAATCATAACCCTTTCGCATTGCAGATGCATTTTTAATCAGACGACTTTTGTAAGTGGCAAACAGAATAATTGCTCATGATAAACAATTTTTACTTTCACCACAATTTCTTCAGCTCTATTTAATAATTATATGAACAGGCTTTGAAATAGATATGAAAAGGAAAATGGCTGAAATATAACCCGGAAGGAAAACAGAAAAGGGGGAGGAATAAAGATTAACGGAACAAGAGGGAAAAGAACTTGGAAAAAACAGCTAGCCAAGAATAGCCTTTTGCAACAATGTTTTAAGTAGTTGTCTGCTGCAGTTGTGTCGAAATGCACCTACAAGTGGGGAAAAGGGTTTATTTCTCATTAATTATATATTGACAATTGTAACGATAAAACTCAACAAGAGTACAGCGAGGGAACACCAACACTCGTTTTCTTTTTTCTAAGTCCAAAAAGGGGCAATATTGAATAATTATTAAAGCGAAATTTACATGACTTGGTATAGACATGCATAATGAAAATGTTGAACAGTTTTGGAGCTATGAGGTAAGGTTAAAGTTGTGTGACGACACAGACGATGGCGACACCAATGGTATCACAATACCTGCAACAGAAAAACAGACAAGCTAAAAAGTAAATATGCTCCAGTAAGAAACAATACCTGTTGCCCCCAGGGTATCTTGGATTTGGATCAGCACCATTATCAAGGAGGAACTTGACAGCATCTACACGCTTCACCCTATAAGTGAAAATGAACATCAACAATGAAAGATAAACAAGAGCTGTCCATAAGACAGCATGCTCGTCTATTTGCCATTTGATTCTATAGTAAACGGTGATTAATGAGATAATATTATGTGCATGATAGTCCTTTTCATGCCAAACTTTAACTAAATTGTCAAAGTCAAACAAGGGCCATGATTTGTACTAAATTCATACAAGAGTTATCTAACTTGACTGTCTGACACCCCTGAAGACATAAATGAAGATTCAAGTTTTGGGACTTGTCCTGCAAGGTCATTTTATAATATCCAATAAGTGTGAAGTTTTAAAGCAATAGCATCTTTGGTTTGTGAGAAAAAGCATTGCATGCAAAACTTAAACCAAATTTTCAAAGTCAAACAAGGGCCATAATTAGTTCTAAATTCACCCAAGAGTTATCTTACTTGACTTTCTGACACCCCTGAACACATGATTGAAGTTTCAAGTCAATATCATTCATGGTTACTGAGATATGTCCATGATAGTATCTTGCGTGTAAAACTTTAACCAAAATTTTAAATCCAAAAAGGGGCATAATTGTATCACAATGGGAGTATTGGGACTTGTCCTGCAAGGTCATTTGATGATGTCAAATAAGTGTGTGAAGTCCAAAAAGAGGCATAATTGTGTCAAAATCTGATATAGAGTTTTGGAACTTGGCATACTTATGTCAAAATTTGATGTAGAGTTTTGGGACTTGTACAGCAAGGTCATTTGATGATGTCCAATAAGTGTGTTAAGTTGCAATGCCGACGCACAAGTGACTGTAATAGCTCTCATATTCTTCGAAAAGTCGAGCTAAAAACAGATTCATCTTTATTTAATTTTTCACTCGGTATACATTTAATTATCAACAGAACAAATAAATGATTTATTTCAGAAAAGAAAATAAGACATATATGCATGTGGTATAAATTTCAACTAATACAAAAGTCACTTAGAAAGTCCTTTTAGTTTTGGATCATTCCTCCTATTGGGTAGTATGAAATGATTTTGATTTTACTTTTAACTCTTTCGCACTTGCAGACACACTATGATGCATCAGCAGACATCTTATGAAAACATAGTGGCAACAGGAAAATTGCTAAAAATGAGTAATCATTTCAATCGTATCAAATACTTTTACTTGAGTTCATAGAGATGTTTCATAGTTTTACATGTACTTATATGTTTTCAAAGTCATCTGCTGCAGATTTGATGTATGTGGGAAACATTTATTTCATTAAGACACTTACAATTTGATTTGATCCGTAAGTATTCTTCTCAGTAGGAGATCCTGCTCCTTTTCCTTGAACTGAAAATTATTTTGCAACAACCTGGAAAAAGAAAAGATTTTGTTTATATATATGCAGCTGTAAACATAGTTGCAAAAGGATAAATGGATCATAATATGCAATTTTTCCTTTTGCCACACTGTGTTCAACTACATTCAATAACTATGCTCTCATTTATAAAGACTTTTGCCTAGATGTTTTTAGATAATTTGCTGCAAGTTTGTTTGATGAGGGAAAATGTCACAGAAGGCTACATGTTTAGTAAATTAACCTGTTCCCTCATACAGACACTTTCTGATGCCTCTGCAGCAGACAAATTTTTGAAAACATGGTGACAAAAGAAGAATTTGCTCAAAATGAGCAATTTCTCCTTTTGTCACCATGTTTTCAACTCTATTCAATTATTGTATTTTCATTTTAAGGAAGTTTCCAATTGTTTTACGGAATGTTTTCAGAGTCGTCATCTGCAGATTTGTTGTATGTGGGAAAGGGTTAAATCACATCAATTAGGGATGAGGCTTTCTTACAACTGTATCATACAATTAAAATGTACAGTCACAACATTCACGTTACTTTAGCACAAACATTCTGCAGCAGACGACTTTGAATAGGTCCATGCAAAAATATGGAAAATCTGTACAAATGAAAGTATGATAATGATGATTATTGAACAGAGCTGAAAACATAGTTGCAAAAGGAGTAAATGCTCATTATGAGCAATTTACTTCTTTTGCCACTATATATGTTTACAAAAGACGTTTGCTACAAATGCGTCAAAACGCGTCAGAAGTAATGCGAGATATGGAATATAAAAAGTTAAAGTTTTTAATATTTGTTTATTAAAGTGTCATCCGTATTAAAAAGAACAGCCATTTCTGAATGATGAACCACCAATGTCCTGAAGACAATTTTACTTCTTAAGTCCTATCCTTTTTGGCCAGGCACCATGCACAGGGACATTTAACCATTTCCAACATACATCTTAACTGCAGCAGACGACTTTGTGAACATGTAGCAAAGATTAGTGAAAATATAGTTGAAAAAGTTGTGGAAAAATGAGAAATTGTGTTTACAAAATTCGTCCGCTGCAGATGCCTCCAAATGCATCTGCAGGTGGGAAAGGGTTATCTAGCTGACTGCTATGTTTTTTGGGGGGAGATAAAGATATAGCATCTGGACATTTGGAAGTGAAATTTTGATACAGAGATGAAAATATTGTGAGAAATGGAGCCTGTTTGCATCATGGAAAAAGTTTACCCTAACCCGTTTTCAGATGCATTCTGACACATCTGCAGCAGACAAATTGAAAAAATTGCGGAATGTTGTCAACCCTATCTAATAATTATACTTTAGTTCATAAAAAAATTCCATAATTTTGCCTAGATTGTGGGAAAGGGTTAATTTTGACAAAGCTTACCATTCAGCACAATCGACAAAGTCGTTAGCAATGGCAAGATTGGGCAGACTTGGCGGTTTCTTCAGATTTTCTTTAGTCAGTGCCGTTGCCATGGAGTTTTTCTGATCGTGTTTAATCATCTGCTTCATCACATCTATACGACCTTGCATAGCACAACAATGGATTGGTAACAAACCCTGCGGAAAACAAATACATGGGGGTTCACTTCAATTAGTACATTACTGCTTCATTTATTTAATGCTTATCTTTTCAAATTGATAACAACAAAATCATTGTCGGAACATTAAAAATTGCTCCATTTTCCACAATGGTTATGAAAGTCATCTGCTGCAGAACACTCTCATGATGATAGAAAATGGGTTTATATTTTTGAACATTTATTTCAAACTAACTAAAAGTAACAAATTTTCAGCAGACGACTTAGAAGACATTTCACAAAATATATGGAAACTCTCTATAAATGAAAGAAAAATTATTGAATGAAGTTGAAAACATTGTGGCATTTTTTTTTAAAAAGTCTGCAGAGGCGTCAAAAAGCGTCTGATTGTAGGAAAGGGTTAAAACCTTTTTAATAACACATTTGATACATGCATTCAAATATGCTTCCCTATATTGACTTTTCCATTGAAGATATATCTTCAGTCGGAAACTTTAAAAAACTCAACTCAACTCAACTTTATTAGCAATTGGCATAAAAAATGGCCAATTAAACGGCCCCGGATCGCTCACCTGAGTTATGCGTTAAACCCAAACAATTTAATTTACCCAAACTGACCTATGTTCAAACTAGATATCATATTGAAAAACATTGTGAATAAGTTTCAAGCTGCTGAAATAAAGAGTGTGGTCTCTAGAGTGTTAAAAAGAATTTTCTCAAATTTCGCTTAGTGACCTAGGACTTGACATGACCCATATTTCAACTAAGCCTAGGTATCAAATGACAAACATTTCACTTTGTCAACGTTCTCAATTTTTTTTTTTTGAAAACGGCGTTTAAACCCCAAACAATCAATTTTCTCAAATTTGACCTAATTACCTACTTTTTACCCAACATGACCCATATTGGAACTTAGCCTTTATATCATCAAGACAAAGAATCTGACAAAGTATCAACTTTGTAGATTATTATCAAGCCAATTGTTGACAACACACCACATGACAAACAAAAGGTGACCACATTAGCTTACCTTGAGCTCTTTGTGCTCGGGTGATCTAAACAAGAGGACCATGATGGTCCTATATCGCTCACCTGATTTAATCAAACTTAAAAAGTTTTCAGTGTTCTTTCCCCTATATGAGTCTATGAAAAACAAGTGACCCCCGGAGAGGGGTAATTTTTGACCCCAGTGCTATAATTTGAACAATCTTGGTAGAGGTTCACTAGATGATGCTACATACCAAATATCAAAGGCATGGGCCTTCTACTTTCAGACAAGAAGATTTTTTAAGTTTTGGTTAATTTCCCCTTTTTTGTTGCTGTGGCAACCAAAGTTTTGCATGGAATAGAATTCTTTGAACAAGTTTGAAAGAAATCCACCCAAGGAACATTCCTGTAAAATTATTTTGAATTTGGTTAATTGGTTTAGGAGGAGAAGTCATTTGTAGGAAAATGTGAACATACGGACGACGGACGGTTTGCGATCACAAAAGCTCACCTTGCACTTCGTGCATAGGTGAGCTAAAAACAAGTGTTTTAAAAGGAACACATATATCAGCTTCAAATATGTCATTACGTGAAAGGGTGATTGACAAACAAATGACAGAGAATTGCTGTATGTGTTCCCTGCCAAGGCAGGCTGCATTACAAAAGCTAGAAGATCACAGAGGACAACATGTTAGCTGCCAAATTGACTATCCTTGATTACGCCAAGCTATTGCTGGGATAAGCTCTTTTTGATAATGGTCTTGCACATTGTCTCAAGATGACATCTTGCAATCTAGTGTTTTGAAAATCCAGGTACAGTCAAGACAACCTCATCTCCCTTTCCCACATACAACAAAACTTCAGCAGACTGATTTGAAAACATCTCGGAATAAATATATAAAAATCGACAGAACTGTTTATATACTCTCTAAATGAAAGTTATGTATATTGAAAAGAATTGAAAACAACATTGTTAAAGGAAACATTGCTCATTATGATCAATTTCTCCTTTTGTAAAAATCTGTTAAAAAATGTCTGTTGCAGATGCATTAAAATGCACCTGCATGTGGAAAGGGTTAATTCGTCCCTTATTTACATTTGACCTTAACATTCTGACCTTGGCATTAGGGATACGTATCTGACCCTATACAAAATTATATGATACATACCCTGCTATTTCTGATTGTAAGGTTTGCATTTTTATTCAGCAACATTTGAATACATTCTGTCTCCGATGGTTTATTGGATTCACCGTAACACTTGACATGTAAAGGTGTGTTCCCTTCTGTGTCTTCAGCATTAACATGGGCTCCTGCTTCCAACAGCAACTGTACAATTAAATCAAAATATGGTCAATTTATTATACCCTAACCATGTACACACTGACTAACTGACATAAGTGTAACATAAGTGTAAGGTATGGAGGAGGATGGCCACAACCTCCACATACAAATATTCATGGAAAATAAAGTTTAAAAAAATATATATATATGGTCATACAGATCAACCCTTTCCCATGTGAATCTAAATTTGAATCATTTTCTGCAGATGATCTTTGAAAACATTACGGCAATAGGAGGAATTGCTCATAATGATAATTTTTCACCTTTTACCACACAGTTTTCAACTCTATTCCATAAAACAATGACGTATGTTTATTTATAGAGATTTTTTATAGTTTTGCCTTGACATTTTCTAAGTCGTCTGCTAAAGATTTCTTGTATGTGAGAAAGGGTAAAAGATTATGGGGTGAATTATGTAAATTATGGTGTATTATGAGTTATCTGCTTTGAAAACATTTGAAAACAACTAAAAGCATTATATTTATATAAAGTTAAAAACATTACGGCAAAGGATAACTTGTTTTGGGACATTTTTCAAAGCTCAATCTTAGGAACAACAAGCAGTGAACATTTACCCTTTCCCATATACAAGAAATCTGCAGCAGACAACTTTAAAATACATCTAAGCAAAAATAATTAAAATCTTTATGCATGAAAGTATGATTATTGAATAGAGTTGAAAATATTGTGGTAAAATTGAGTCTACATGTTGGAATAAGATAATCAACAAACCTCTATCACATCAGGGTTTTTGGCCCTGTGTAGAGGGGTAGCCCCTTTATAGTCCCTTATATTCACATCCACTCTCTGGGCCAGCAGTTCTTTGATGGCAGGAATGTAACCATAGTAACAAGCAGTATGCAGCAATGTGCTTCCATTTACACATCTGTAATAAAGATGAATGTGATTGTATTCATTAACTCTTAACCCTTTCCCTCATATGACAATTCTGCAGCAGACGACTTTAAACATAATTTGGCAAAAAACAGAAAGTCTCTATAATTGAATGGATAACCTATGACTAAAAGTGGAAAACATTGTGGCAAAAGGAGAAATTGCTTGTTTGAGCTGTCTGCTGCAGAGGCGTCAGAAAGCGTCTATATGAGGGAAAGGGTTAAACACATTCCCACATACAAAGAGTCTACAGCAGAAGATGATGAAAACAAAAAAAGCAATTTCTTCTTTTGTCATACTGTTTTCAAAAGTCTTCTGCTGCAAATGCATCAGAATGTGTCTGCAGTTGGGATATGTTTAATTGATTTTGTTTAAATTGTCTTTTATGCCACTTTCAACAATGTTTTAGTATATCACAACATTTCCTGGGTATTTATTTGTTGGTTAATTTATCCTTGACAGAACATAAAATGTAATGCTATTTTTCTCAATCCTTAGCCCTAGGGAAGTAAACAATTTTTACCATTTTTAAAGTATATTGTAGGAAAATTTGCTCTTACCACTACACCATAGAGCACAAATATGCATCAGACTTGGAAATATTGTCTACTTTAACGCTTTGAGTGGTGAATCCAATATTGTGTAGCCTGTGCCAACAGTTTTTACCAGGTCAGTCCACACAGTCTGATGAAGGTCTAAACTATCAGTTGCTCAACTCAACAGTTTTATCTTGATATTCTTAGAATTAGCTATGGATCTCTCCAAATAAGTCCAGAATTAGCTATGGACCTCTCCAAATAAGTCCAGAATTAGCTATGGACCTCTTCAAATAAGTCTAGAATGAGCTATGGATCTCTCCAAATAAGTCTAGAATTAGCTATGAACCTCTCCATATAAGTCTGGAATAGTTATGGACCTCTCCAAATATTTCTAGAATAAGCTTTGAACCTCTCCAAATAAGTCTAGAATTAGCTATGGACCTCTCCAAATAAGTCTAGAATTAGCTATGGATCTCTCCAAATAGGTCCATCTTCAAAAATCAGCATTGAAAGAATTAGGAATATCAAAGTCAAAAAGCGTAATATCTGGAATATTAGAACAAAACATTTTGATGCACAGTTGCAATTTCTCCTAGTTGAAAAATGGTACTTATTTTAAGCAACTTTTCCTTTTCTTACATTTTCAAATGTTATCTGCTGTAAAGGTATAAAAAGTCATCTTCATTAAAGAAAAGAAACATGATTTCATTTTATTTTTTCTAGAAAACGAAAATTTGGAGAATATATAAACAAACATTTACCTGCTTCTTAAACAACAGAACTCTTGGATACCGGCCACATGGTCGGCAATCACACAGTCCAATAGTTCCATGTCTCCAACCATTATCTTTGGCACTATCTTGGAGTAATGTTCATACAAATCTGAAAAGAATCAACCAAATTCTTTTCTATAGATTTATTGTTTATCGGAAATGGTTAAAACAATGTTATCTATAAACATGTTGGATACAGATACATTCACAATTATTTTTTTTATAATTGAAAAATGTTGAAAATGTTGTGATAAAAGGGGAAAATGATCGTCATGAGTAATTTCTCCCAAGGAAAGGGTTATAACAACTATAACAATATAAGTATAATTTGGATACTTTGTGGGAAAAGGAGAACTACTAATTCTCAGTAACTTCTGTCTAACTGACGGTGGTTTCTCAAGTCATCTGATGCAAGGGTCTCACAATGCATCTATATCAGAAGCAAACATTGTTGGAAATGCATATAATGTTTGTTTGAGATACACAAAGATCAAGAAGGTTTGAATGGTATCATCTCCAATAGACAAAGTAACAAAAACATCAATCACATAACCCTGGTTAACTGCAATTTAAATAATGAATTTTGCACAATTACTTCAAATGCAATGAATACAACAGCTTATTATTATCCTATGGGCAAAAGGTCTAGGGGGTAATTATCCTGTGAGAAATAATCTTAAGGGCAAAAGTCAAAGGGGTAATAAGTCTTAGGGGGCAATTATCTTGTGGGCAATAATCTTATGGGCAAAAGACCTAAGGGGTAATTATCCTATGGGCTAAAGTCCTATGGGGAAAAAATATGAAGGGTAACAATCCTATGGGCAAAAGTCCTCAGGGGTAATAATCCTGTGGGCAAAAGTCCTATGGGTAATTATCCTGTGGGAAAAAGTCCTATGGGGAAAAAGTATGAAAGGGTTATCCTATGGGCAAAAGGTCGAAAGGGGGCAACTATCTTGTAGGCAATAATCCTATGGACAAAAGTCCTAAGGGGTAATTATCCTGTGGGCAATAGTCTTATGGGCAAAAGAGCTAAGGGGTAATTATCCTATGGGCTAAAGTCCTATGGGGAAAACGTATTAAGGGGTAATTATCCTGTGGACAATAATCTTATGGGAAAAAGTCCTATGGGGAAAAAGTCTTAAGGGGTAATAATCCTGTGGGCAATAACCTATGGGCAAAAGTCCTAAGGGATAATTATCCGTACTCCAGTACATATATTACTAGGATACTCACCTATACAGAATCGTTTAAAGTCATCATTTTTTATTGTCTCCAGGACAGCTTGACCTTTGACATTCCTACCCATAACATCACAGCCCCATTCTATTAAGAACTGAAATACAAACAGAGACCTAGATAAACAGGGGAGATAATCTTTCTTATTACCCAACTAAAAATAATTGTCTCAAAAGGACAAACGATTTGAGTACTACAACATAGGATTTACGTGACAAGTAAGAATTTTAGAACATAAAATACACCTGTTATCTATAGTTTTGAATAAGTACAATAGTTTGAATCGAAATGTGACTTGTGTATATATATAGATTATCTACATGTATCTAACTCTGTTTTCAAAAGCTGCCTGCTGCTGACAGAAAAATTGAAATGTCACAATTGTTCATATTTTTTCATATTTGTATTTTATCTATTAAAGTTTTAAGCTATTTCACCATCATATTGCACATGAAGTTGTTTTCAAAGCTATTTCACTGACGGGAAAAGAAATTGAGATATAGTACAAAAATTAACCATCATGCTTTGTTGGTCCATTTCCTGTTATGTTTCTAGTAGTAGATTTCTACAGATGGTTAACATATAATATAACATGATCATTTAATTATTCTGTTCACCCTTTCCCACATACAACACATCTATGGCAGACAGCTTTGAGAACATCTTAGCAAAACTATGGAAAATCTTATGAAGCATAGCATAATTATTGAATAGATATGAACATGTTGTGGCTAAAGAAAAATTTAAATAAAGAAGAAAAGAGGGTGCCTTTTGTTTTTAACTACTAGCAAAAAGGTAAAAGCCCAAAGTTTACATTATTGCCCTAATAACTACACAGAAACATTATGAAAAACATGATATATATAAAATATAATTATTGAAAAGAATTAATGCTTTCAAAGATTGTTAATTGCAGTCGCGCCAAAATGTATCTGTATATACGAAAATGCTGAAATTGTTTGTATCATATTTATTGTAAGATGCAATTACCCATTCATTTTACTTACATGACATATTTTCCTTTGAAGAGATTCTGCAGCCATGTTGATCGGCGAACATTTGAAGAGATTTTTAATATCAATACTGGCATTGTTTTCAAGCAGCAGTCGAACTACATCCTGTAAAAAATTGTTAAATATTATGAAATAAACAACAATGTATACTCCAAAACAAAAGGTGTTTACATAATATTTTGAGTCATCTGCTTTGACAATACATGTACATAATATCCTGAAAATTAAGTTTTGATACAGAGTTGAAAGTATTGTGAGAATAGGAGAAATTACTTGGTTTGATTTTTATGCAAAGGGTTCAGAAGTCTTTAAACCTTTTCTCACAAACAACAAATCTGTAGGAGACAACATTAAAGACATGAATGCAAAATTAAAGAAAATCAAAATACAAAATTATGATTATTTAATAGAGTCGAGAACATTGAGGCAAAATACAGAATTGCTCATTATGAGCAAATTCACCGTTTGTGACAATTTTGTTAAAAGTTGCCAGCTGCAGATTTGTAAAAATTTAACTGCAGGTTGGCAAGGGTTAAGCAACCACACTAAAATGAAAACATCACTAAAAACAACGAAATGGAACATGTGTCGCCTGAAAATATGTCAGTAAGTGAAAGCATGATGGGCTCTGAATAGTTGACATAATAATTTACTTTTTATAGGTGTATTCAAATAATTTATTCAATATTTTTTCGTTGAAAAGTATTTTTAAAAGCTAACTGATGACTTACAAAATGTCCCATCTTGCATGCATAATGTAGAGCAGTATTTCCTGACTTGGGTTCTTTACAATTAATAAAGGATCTATCTTCTCGGAAAAACATGATCATTTTCTCCACCGTTTCATATTCTGCCTCCCTTGCACTTTTGATGAAGAGTCGTTGCCAGGTGACAGTGTTGCCTGGAAACACTTGATACAGAAAGAAACCTCCTGTCCGTAATTGTTTGTTTCTGCTTTGTGCTTCAAAATAAAACTGCAAGAACAGAATTTAAACTATTGAAGTCTCAGAACTGGGTCTATATTCATCAACCATGTTTAACCCTTTCCCATTTATATGCATCTATAACTGACAACTTTTGAAAAAAATGTGGCAAAGGGAGAAATTACTCATACTGAGCAATTACCCATTTTGCCACAATGTTTTCAACTCTATTCAATAATGAAACATTCATTTATGGGGTATTTCAAAACATTATATGTTTTCAAAGTCGTCTGCTGCAGGGTTGTGGGAAAGAGTTAAGAATATTTTTCTAATTTATAATTAGAACACATTAAAATATTGTGGGAAAATCTGATTGAAGGTAATGTTGAAAAACATAAGTCATCTCTGAATTATGTTTTTTTTTGTAGACAGTCACCAACAAATCATTCAAGTGAAATTAATTTAAATTTTGAACTGCTATTTCAAAGGAGAAGACTTTTTAAGTATTTGAGCGGTGCTCCAGGAAAACCAACATTCATGTTATTATAACACTTGTGGAAATAAGACCTGCCTGCATATCAATGCTTAAGGATCCAAATAATTACTTCTTTACATTAGTTTCTCAAAACATTCTCTGACTTATCGGTGAACAAGGCAAGGCCAGATTAGACTGCACATTAGATCTGGCTGATCTGAACCTTCACTGGCAGCAAATATACCTTACAGTATGTTTGCAGACCACCACACAGTTTTCTTCTTGTGGTTGTCAGGGCAACCAAAATTCTGCATGGAATTCAATTATTTTATATTGAAATTGGGTTTGAAGTATAGGAAAAGAATGTTATTGAAGGAATTTTGTATACAGGTAACAACCCACAGAGACAGGGTAATCAGGGATATCTCATTTTCAGCATTTCGTAAAAAGGTGAACTAAAAAGGTTCAAGGATTGTCCTACCTCATAGTGTGGAAAGTCAGCAGGAGTTATTTCTATGACTTGACCAGGCATATCAGACACTCCAAGGGCATCTTTTATGGACACTGAAACACAACAGAAAATATTAAACAGCCATTGCTACCAGGTAAGACTGCAGTCTTAACCCTTTCCCAAATCTGCAGCAGACGACTTTGAAAATATCTGGTTAAAAATATAGAAGACCTCCAAAACTAAAAGTTTAATCATGGAAAAGAGTTGAAAACATGGTGGCAAAATGGAAAAGTGCTCATTATGAACAATTTCTCCTTTTATCACAATAATTTCAAAAAGCATCTGCTGTAGAGGCATCATAAAGCGTCTGTATGTGGAAAAGGATTATGATCCTTGTCTGGTAAATAAAAAGGAATAAGAACTATAGCCACACAAAGAAAATGTTTGAAAAAAAGAGTATTGACAGTATTTTGGGAAATAAAAAAATTACTCGGACTGAGCATTTTCTCCTTTTCGCCACAATGTTTTTGAAAGTCATTTTGTTACTGAGTATCAGTGTTAAAATTTAAAAGTTTCCAGTGGCTTAGCAATTGTTCCTTTTTCCAAAATGTTTCCAAACAATGTCTGCTCTTAAGGACTCAAATATTGTATGTTTCAGTGAAGTAGTTAACAGAAATGTATTAACCCTTTCCCTCATATAGACGCTTTCTGACGCCTCTGCAGCAGACAGCTTTTTGAAAACATAGTGACAAAAGAAGAAATTGCTCAAAACGAGCAATTTCTCGTTTTGCCACAATGCTTTCCACTTTTAGTCATAGGTTATCCTTTCAATTATAGAGATTTTCCATTTTTTGACAAAATATGTTTAAAGTCAGGTGCTGCAGAATTGTCCTATGAGGGAAAGGGTTAAGCCTTTCCCACATACAGAGTCTTGCTGATGCCTTTGCTGTAGACAGCTCTCGAACATATATTTAAAGATATAACTTTCATTTAAAGAGATTCTCCATATATTTGCCTAGATGTTTACAAAGTCCTCTTCTTCAGATACTTGCAAACAATCAGATTGGATGACATTGAAAAGGGCTAATAGATCGTCATATTTTTCAAAAATAAAATAGAAACTAGACTTACATCGAGACCTGTTAGTAAAGTCATCCACATATTCATCCGTCTCTATATTTCGTAACACCAGTTTTCTGCCATCCCCGATTGTCTCCTTGCTTGTGCTCATGTAAAACCCACTGCCATTGGTTAAACTCTTTACAAGTAAAACAGATATTTATCAAATTAATATTTAAATGCATAGGAAAAATCTTTTACTTTCCAGTATCATTTCTTATCTAGTAAATCATTATTGAACAAGAACAAAGTTTGCAAAACACTGTGCCCCCAAACAAAAAGTCGTACAGCAAACCCAGTCTTACCCATTATTGTCCCCCGCTTTAGCGAAAGCGTGGGGACTATTATTTCTCATTCGTCAGTCAGTCCGTCCCTCCGTCACGCTGTCACAAAAACTTTAACCTTGGTCATAACTTCTGAACCGTAATAGGTACTGCTTTCATATTTCACAACCCCTTTCCATCAATACCAATTTTTTTGACCTTGTGACCTTGACCCTGGCGGGGGACCAGAATTCTCTGAATTTGCTTGTTTCACTTATTGTATGCAAAAACACACTGATACATATACTTTTTTTACCACTGAACTTTTGGTATGGGTATTCTATCACGATGTATATCACAAACAAGTGTTTAAGCATTAGGAATAGACTTCAGAGGTGTAGATAAGAGAGGGTGAACAGGTCTTTTCCCCACAATATTTCTCTTATTACTCAACAAAATGGGGTTTGAATGTCAAATAAGGATTTTAGAACATGAAAAATGCCCCTTATCTAGAGCTCTGAGACTTTATTAGAGGATAAAATCATCAGGGATTAGAATTCGAGTATCAGATGTTCAATGGCATAAAATTGCAGATAACATATAGGGTTGATAATATTTATGTCATTTCTTGTCACTTTGGTAATATTTTGCGAAAATTACGCATGTTCACGGCTAAGTATAGCAATGTAGTTGGTCATGTAATATATGACGGCATTTCACATTATCTTTTTGCAATTGAAACTCTCCTCTGGGAATCATTTCCTGAAATCTGAATTTTATCATGCCCAAATAATTCTATAAATCTGTGTTATTTATATCAAATAATGTATTATACTTACTAAATTGACAACAGCCGCCAGGCAGAAATCATTTATAGTGATGTTTCTTGGCACTTCAACTACATCAAACCTTTGGCGCATCTTTTCTCTGATTCCTCTTCTCAGCTTAGATGAAAAAAAGTCAATCAATTCAATTGTTTTTATTTACGTAAATGAATTATATTAACCCTTTTCTCACATACAACAAATCCACAGAAGACCGCTATGAAAATATCTTTGCAAAATAGGAAAAATATCCATAAATGACATAAAGTTGAAAATATTGTGGCAAAAGGAAAAATTTACCATAATTCCTCACTTTTGCCACTATGTTCTTATTAATTATTTAACTTTAAGTCAAAGATGTTTCAAAGTTGTCTGCTGCAGATCTGTCATATGTGGGTAAAAGTTAAGAGAGTACAGAAACTTTTTGTTGAATATAATAGATAGCATACCACACTTCAACCCAGACCTCTAAATAGATGTTTGATTATTTGTCTTTATACATATTCATATGTTGTTGTGTTTCACTATTTGTCTGTTTGCCTTTGTATATATGTATAGTGATTATTATAACTGTCTTAATGTAAATGTTCAATAGGCCCACATTGAAGACTGGGTAAGACCCAAATGTGCTGCCTCTAAAAAAATAGTCTTTATCATTATTATTATCATAAGGGGTGCATTTCAAGGTCATTAAATAACATTAAATAATTATAAGAACTCCAATGTTCTGGATACTTAAAAGAATTGTGTCCGCTAGACAATTATTTTGAGTACCCACACATAGGGTTTATTCAGTAATAAATGATATATTGTGGGGCACAGCCCTGTTTATCTAGGTCTCTGTTGAACATACCTCATTTTGTACATGTTCCACATGCTGTACCCATTTCCGTGAAAACTCCACATCAAACTTCTTCTGTATGTTCTCTAGAGCTTCAAGACAAAGACAAAACTAATTAACTTTTTTACATTTAGTTGTATCGAAGATAATGGGCTTGATAGAAGACAAAAGGTGATGAGCATCTGTGCAATTTTTAAAACATTACGGTAAAAGGAGATACTGCTCATAATGAACAATTTCTCTTTTTGCCAGAATGTTTTCAACATTGCATTAGAATTATTCTTATATTTATATAGATTTACCATTCTTTTGCCTTGATGTTTTCCAAATCATCTGCTGCAATTGTGTTGAATGTGGGAAAAGGTTAGGTAAGTTCTATGAGTTTTATTAAGGTTTCATAGGGTTGTATTGAGATATAATCAAGATATTTAGGGGGAAAAACCAAAAACAGTATTCACAAACTATTCTTAATTTTCAAAGTAACAATTTTGTATTGGCTCTCCTTTGCTGCTTAGCTAAATCAGAAATTAATCAAATTGGTTAAATTCAATTTATAATTACCATAAATGGTATTAAGATTGGTATTCCTCCATAACTCCCAATTGCAGATGCATTTTGAGGCAACTGCAACAGATGAGTTTTGAAAACACTGTGGCAAAAGGAGAAATTGCTCATAATGAGCTATTTCTCCTTTTGCCACAACGTTTTCAACACTATACAATGTACAATAATGAAACTTTTGTTTATATTGGTTTTCCATATTTGTGTGTAGATCTTTGCAAAGTCAACTGCTGCAGATTTGATGTACATGGTAAAGGTTTAACTAGAAATCCCCAGTGAACTAACCTTGTCTATGTTTATCCAGTTGTTGTTTGAGATCTTTTCTCCTCTGTAGTTCGGCCATGTTGGAAATGATAGGTGGAAACTTCTCAAGGTCATGGTTACACTCTCGTATCAGCATATTTATAAAGTCCTAGAAATTAAAACTCAGAAGTTATATCCTGGTCAATCACAAGTATACTAAGATGCATGCCATGTCAATGTTAAGAGAAACAAGAGCGCAGCAGAGCGAACACCAATGCTTGACTGTTTTTTCCCAGTTATGGGTAAGGTTATACTTTAGTGACGGCGAAGACAATAACTGAAAGGGTATCTCAATAACCTGACTTTTTTCCCGAAAAACAAGCTTAAAATCGCTTAACTCTTTCCCTCATACCACGATTCTGCAGCAGACGACTTAGAACATATTGTGTCAAAAAATAGAAAATCTCTATAATTGAATGGATAACCTATGACTAAAAATGGAAACATTGTGGCAAAAGGAGAAATTGCTCGTTTTGAGCAATTTCTTCTTTTGTCACTACGTTTTCAAAAAGCCGTCTGCTGAAGAGGCATCAGAAAGCGTCTATATGAGGGAAAGGGTTAAATTTATCCCAAATTTCAGAGATTCAACAGTTGGGCAATCTTGGATATATGAATTATATTACTACCAATCTCCAATGTCATGTGAAAATAAGGTGGTCAATCCCTTGAATAGACAGAAAGTAATGAACAAAATGTTTCTACATACCACTCTGTTTACTACAGCCGTAGTTTGTCTGTATCTATAGGCTACCATCAGGAAAAACGCAAAATAGGCACACACTGCCATTGGGTCTGCCTGAATGTCAGAAGGAAAGGAGAGATTTTTGCAAATGAATTTAAAACTTTGCTTGATATGATTTTAATTCAAATTGTCTGCTTTTAAAACATCTGATGAGACATCTGATAGATTAGAATTGTTATTTTGATACTGAGCTCAAAACATGGAGGCACAAGGTGATATTCATCATTTATGGTTAGTTCTTCTTTTCCATCAATGTTTTTAACCCTTTCCCTCATATAGACGCTTTCTGACGCCTCTGCAGCAGACGGCTTTTTGAAAACATGGTGACAAAAGAAGAAATTGCACAAAACGTGCAATTTCTCCTTTTGCCACAATGTTTTCCACTTTTAGTCATAGATTATCCATTCAATTATAGAGATTTTCTATTTTTTGACAAAATATGTTCAAAGTCGTCTGCTGCAGAATTGTCGTATGAGCGAAAGGGTTAAATGATATCTGCTGCAGAGGTGGCTGTATAATGAAGTTACGTTTTACTGAAATCTTCAACATAGTATTCAGACCTTTTCAATAGTCAATTTAGATCCTTCAATTTAATTCCTAGAATCTGGCCCTATAATTATAAGTCTTTTTAGTCTGTTAACTCTTTCCCTCATACGACAATTCTGCAGCAGACGACTTTGAACATGTTTTGTCAATTAATGTAAAATCTCTATAATTGAATGGATAACCTATGACTAAAAGTGGAAAACATTGTGACAAAGGGAGAAATTGCACGTTTTGTGCAATTTCTTCTTTTGTTACTATGTTTTCAAAAAGCCGTCTGCTGCAGAGGTGTCAGAAAGCGTCTATATGAGGGAAAGGGTTAAATAAGTCTGAAAGTTATATTCCATAGAGAATAAAGTATTTAACCCTTATAGACACCTTTTCTGATGCCTCTGCAGCAGACAACTTTTGCAAACATTATTGCAAAAGGTGAAATTGCTCATGATGAGCAATTTCTCCTTATGACCACAATGTTTTCAACCCTTTTCAATAATCGTATATTTCAAAGATAGAAAGCGTCTGTATATGAGAAAGGGATAGATAAAGATTGTTTATATAGTCTGTTTTCAGATACTTTTCACAGTTGTCTGCTGCAGAGTTGTTGAATGTGGAAAAAGGTTCATATTGTCCATGAATACAGAAAACAAACTCACCTCCACCAAATCCTCAGCATCAAACGGTGTTTCAGCATAAAACATTTTCTCTGCTGTTTTCAAGGCTAGATTGATTGTCCATCTGCAATGATTATCAAACAGATACTACAAAACTTAATTTGCAGATGTTTATTATTTTTATACCAGCTTTGTACAAGTTTTTTTCTTTTTTGCAAGCCTCTCAAATTTTAAAACTTCAATTAAATAAAGAAGGCCAACACGTGATTCACCAATATTTTCTCTTTTTACACTGATCAATTGATTCATTTGGGTTTTTCAACAATTTTTCAGCCATATCAAGGCGGCCAGTTCACCTACACATGTTTTTCATGGCTTTCTCATACCAGTTAGCCTTACAACAGACTTTCTAAGCAACTGGTTTCTTTTCCACATAGACTGTTAGCCTATTGGTGGAAGAAGATTGAACTTTGTCACAGTGACTTTTGTCAAAATGTCGGAAGGAAGGTTTGCCAAGCTGAGATTTGAGCTCACAACCCCTCGATTGACAGCCCGCTCGCAACTGAATGAGCTGGGATCAGCCATACACTCATCAAACAAACATTCCCAAACCAGCAAAGTACATGTAATATATGCTTGATGGGGGAAGTCCTAAACCCTTTCCCATATACAACTAATCTGCAGCAGACAATTTTGAAATCACAAAGGCAACCTATGGAAAATGTCTAAACATGAAAGTGTGTTTACTGAAAAGAGTTGAAAACATGCTCATGATGAGCAATTTCTTCTTTTCTGCAATGTTTTCAAAAGGAGACTGCTGCATGGGCGTCTACACATGGGAAAGGGTTAACATATGATGGGAATGAAGCTATTTATCAAACTTGAATGACACATATACCCATAAACATTTTGACTATGTTGGGAATGAAGCTATTTATCAAACTTGAATGACACATATACCCATAAACATTTTGACTATGATGGGAATGAAGCTATTTATCAAACTTGAATGACACATATACCCATAAACATTTTGACTATGATGGGAATGAAGCTATTTATCAAACTTGAATGACACATATACCCATAAACATTTTGACTATGTTGGGAATGAAGCTATTTATCAAACTTGAATGACACATATACCCATAAACATTTTGACTATGTTGGGAATGAAGCTATTTATCAAACTTGAATGACACATATACCCATAAACATTTTGACTAAGTATTGGGATTTAAAGAACAGGGTAACGACGATGGCTATTAATACAGCAGTGAGAGTTCAAATCCTGGCCGGACCATTCATTCTTTCAAATACTTGACAAAAGTCACTGTGACTAGCTTCATTCATCTTCCACCAAACCAAAGTCTATGTGGTAAAAGGCTTAATTAAGGAGAATTGACATACTACTAGTAGTGCTAAGGCCGTCAGTTACTTGGGAAGAATGTTGTGTTGAGTACGAGTACAAGGTACTAGGGAAATCCAGCAGGTTAACAAAAGTTTGCAGATGCCTTTTGCCAATTGAGAACAAGTTTGATGGAGACCATAACGTATTTTCACAGTGTAAAGGGTCATTACTCTGAAATGTTTGACTGATCAAGATGATCATCAAACTAAGCTGAAATAGTATGCCTTTTAACATTTTAGACCCAGTTTGATACAGATTGGATCAGGCTTGTTAAAGTTAAAATTGGGGACATACCAAATTTGATCAAATAATATGCCCCAACTTCATGTAATAGAAATACAAGATTTTTTATAAAATTCAGGCATCTTTCTTTCCTAAATAGAAAAGACACATTTGAAAACATCTAGGCAGAAAAAGGGAAACGAAAACACAATGTTTCAAAAGTTGTCTGCAGCAGAATGGTTCAATAGACATCTACATGAGGGAAAGGGATAGCACAAGTACAAGATAATAAATATTTCACAACATTGTAAGATATCAATGATTTTCCTGATTAGGACTTTCGATGTTTCTGCATCCAAACAGTTTGGATCATTGTGTGAGAAAGTTGAAATTGCTTGTGAAAAGTTCCCTTTTTCACAATGTATTCGAAGGTCATCTTCTGCAGAGGCCCTAAGAGATTTTTATTTTCACATCAGGATATGGATTAATATTTTATAGCACATTACAAACAGACAATGTTAATTGTTACGAAGGAATCAAACTAACTTTCAGATATAAAATCTATTACCTGTCATTAAGTAGAAGATCAGCTGTAAACGTATTTGGCACAAAAGAGTTGACTAGGGCACACAAAACTCGACTGTCTACAAAGTCGTCTATACTCTACAGAAATACAAACACACTTGTTCATCTACAAAGTCCTTAACCAATTAAGTAAATTAATATGATATTTTTTTTTAATTGCCCATGCTTTGAAAACATTTGTTAAAAGGAATGTACAGTGTAACCTTTCCCAATGACACATCTATGGAGTAAGCCACTTTAACCTGTTCCCACCTGCAGACTCATTCTGAAACGCTTTTTGAAAACATTGTGGCAAATGGAGAAATTACTCATAATGAGCAATTTCCCCTTTTGCCACAAGGTTTTTAACTCTATTAAAAATTATCCTTTTATTATAGACTTTTCGTATTGTTGCCTAGATGTTTTCAAATTCGTCTGCAGCAGATTTGCTGTATGTGGAAATGGGTCTATTAAATAAAGAAAGAATTTTAGGATTGATTGGAAACCATTGTTGGAAAAGGATAAATGTTTTCCCACATTGTTTGCTTTAGACATGTCTTAACCCTTTCCCACACATTTTGACACATATGCAGCAGTCAACTCTTGAAAACATTGTAGCAAAAGGAGAAATTGCTCAAAACAAGCAATTTCTCCTTTTCCCACAACATTTTCAATTGTATTCAGTAATTAAACATTCATTTATGGAGATGTTTCATGTTTTTGGCAATTCATTTTTAAAGTCGTCTGTTGCAGATTTGTTGTTTCTGGGAAAGAGTTAATGTGTTTCTATTAGGGATTTGGGTAACCTCTAAAGAACAACACTTCTCTTTGTTTTCTTGCATATACCAGATATAGCTCTGTAGAGGTTGTACTGTAACATCTTTAACCCTTTCCCACATACAACAAATCTGCAGCAGACAACTTCGAAAACATTTATCGGTAGTCAAAAATATAGAAACTCTCTATAAAATACGGGTTTAATTATTGTTTAAGAGATGAAAACACAGAGGCAAAAGGAGAAACTGCCTGTTTTGAGCAATTTCCCCTTTTGTGACAATGTTTTCAAAAGTCATAAGCTGCAGAGGTGTCAGAAAGCTTATATATGTGGGAAAGGGATAATACAGAGCTGAAAACTGTGAGAAAAGGAGAAATTGCTCCTTCTTCAACTATGTTTCAGTTCAGTATTTTTTTTCTAATATATCAATAATATTATATCTAATAATGCATGTAATCAACTTGATGTTATCAATAATAAATTTAATAACTATCTATAGAAAGTTATTTTAAATAAGGAAAGGTTCTATGCTAATCATTTCTCAAACATATGGTTGATCTGTATAGTTTGTTTTATTAGAGTGTAACGCCGTTTTCAACATTATTTCAGTTATTATTTCACGACAACAGTTCACTTATTCATGATCCCTGGGTAAACAAACCAGTATAAGGCTAGGAAATGTGCCGTCCCAAGGGCTCTCTACATTGACCTGTATAGATGAAAGTACAGAAGATTATTCATTATGATCAGTTCCTCCTTTTGCCACATATTTTCAAAATCATTTGCTGCATATGCATCAAAAGGCGTCTGTATAAGGAAAATGGTAATTGTGACATCATCATTCTCAGCCCTGCATACCCTGGTGTAAGCAATGTTTCAATTTAGAAATAAAGACATGCTTTTCTGTAGGTAAGCTCATTACAATTGTTCATATTTGATATAAATTGTCAATATTTTTGAATAGTCATAAAAACACTATTTGTTGCATCTCTGTAAATAAAAACAAAACACCTAAGCAATTCAAGTTAGTAATACAAGCCATATGTTAAGATTATGTTTTGTTCATCACCTAAAGCTTTCGCACACTTTTGTAAACAAGGGGGCCATGATGGCCCTGGATCGCTCACCTGATTTTTGTTTTTCTTCACTTTAGCCATAAAAGCCCCGCCCCTGGCGGCCATAGTTTCCGACCAATCAACTTGGTTTGAAGGAATCTGATAGAGGGTCACCCTAGGAACATTTCTACAAAATTATTTGAAAATCTGCCAGACACTTTCGGAGGAGAAGATTTTTAAGTTTTCACTATAGCCATATAAGGCAAAATAGCCCTGCCCACTGGCGGCCATGTTTTTCGACCAATCAACATGGCTTTAAGGAACCTGATAATGGGTCACTTAAGGAACATTTCAATAAAATTATTTGAAAATCGGCCCGAAACTTTTGGAGGACTATAGCCATATAAGGCAAAATAGCCCCGCCCCCCTGGCAGCCATGTTTTTAGACCGATCAACATGGCTTGAAGGAATCTGATAGAGGATCATCCAAGAAAGATTTCTACAAAATTATTTGAAAATCTGCCAACCAGTTTGGGAGAAGAAGAATTATGAAGTTTTTTTCATTTCGTTTCCATGGAATTCAGAATACTGCATGGATCCGAAAAATTTGAAGGAAATCTGGTAAGGTCATTGAGAGGATGCTTTCTGTGAAGTTTCAATTGACCCACTGGTTACTGAGGAGAACTGAGGACTAACGAAGCACGCCGGACGCCGGACAAAAGGCGATCACAATAACTCAACTTGAACAAAGCTCAGGTGAGCTAAAAACAACAACATCAAATAGTTTAAAGGTTATCTTAATAACACCTTCAATATTTCATTCCAAAGGGAGGCATCATTTGAACAAAAATTGGCAGAAAGTGAAAGCACAGATAAAAACTAGAAATCTTTTTTTTTAACAAAAACATTTATGATGAAAATATCAACAAAGTTATATAAATTCTTCCTTCAGTTCAAAAGTTAAAGAACTGACACAAATTCATGATATAAAACCAATAGACCAAAGGAATGTTATCAGACTACTGGACAATAGAGCTCATGCATGCAACTCAATTGATCAATTGTTAATAACCTAGGACACTAATCATATCAAGTTAGGCAAGACATATCAAGAGGTATATTAATAATAGTCAGCAAACTTATCATGTTAAATAAATCATCTTTAGACGTAAACTTAGTCACTCTTAGCACTAAATTCAGATGTTATCCCTTTCCCATATATAATTAGGGTGCAGCAAGCAAATTTGAAAACAATGACACAAACATATGGAAAATCTCTTAATATGCAGATTTTTAAATTACTAAATAGAGTTGAAAACATTGTAGAAGAAGAAAAAATTAGTAATTTCTCATTTTGCCGAAATGTTTTGGACAGTTGTCGACTGAAGATGCAGCAAAATGCATATGCATATAGGAGAGGATTTATCTTTTCCCTCATACAGATGCTGTTTGATGCCACTGCAATGGACTTTTAAAAGCATTGTGGCAAAAGGAAATATTGCGCATAATGAGGAATTTCTCCTTTTGCCACCATGTTTTCAAAGTTGTCTGCTACTGAAATGTTGTACATGCATATGGGAGAGGGTTAACCCTTGCCCTCATATAGATGTTTTCTGACGCCTATGCAGCAGACTGCTTTTTTAAAACATGGCGACAAAATAAGAAAATGCTCAAAACAAGCAATTTCTCCTTTTGTCACCATGCTTTCTACTCTATTCAATAATATTCATTTATAGATATTTTTTATAATTATGCACTAAATAGTTTCAAAGTCGTCTGCTCCAGATTTGATGTATGTGGGAAAGGGTTAAGATGCAAACTTGGTCACTTTAAGCATTATATTCAGCGGCTATACCTTAACAGGCTTTACAGGTTTACCCTCATGGCTCTAAGATTTAAGGGAAATAAAAATACAGTAATTTCTTTTTCAATTGCTTAAGCACTTTTTTCACTTTTTTTCTTAAGCTGGTTTTCCTATGATAAAAGAAATTACTGTATTGGATCAGCAAAAACACCACTTGATAAACGTATTTTTTTCTCGTCCAATTGCTATTCAGTATTACATTCACCATAGAAACAATATGTTACATAATTCAGTTCCATATATATCCATAGCTGATGCAATCAGAATTTACTTCAAGTAGTAACAATATGTTACATAATTCAGTTCCATATATATCCATAGCTGATGTAATCAGAAATTACTTCAAGTAGTAACAATATGTTACATAATTCAGTTCCATATATATCCATAGCTGATGTCATCAGAAATTACTTCAAGTAGTAACAATATGTTACATAATTCAGTTCCATATATATCCATAGCTGATGTAATTAGAAATTACTTCAACTAGTAACAATATGTTACATAATTCAGTTCCATATATATATCCATAGCTTTACTTCAAGTAGTAACAATATGTTACATAATTCAGTTCCATATATATCCATAGCTGATGTAATCAGAAATTACTTCAAGTAGTAACAATATGTTTCATAATTCAGTTCCATATATATCCATAGCTGATGTAATCAGCAATGACTTCAAGTAGTAACAATATGTTTCATAATTCAGTTCCATATATATCCATAGCTGATGTAATCAGAAATTACTTCAAGTAGTAACAATATGTTTCATAATTCAGTTCCATATATATCCATAGCTGATGTCATCAGAAATAACTTCAAATTATCCAAATTCTTATTAAGAATTTAAACATTATATTGCATGTGTCAAGTTACATTATGGGAATGATAAAGTGTCATAATAATATGAAATTCAAAATATCAATCAAGGTTTGTATCTCTAAAATAGCTATATAATAGGGTTATAAGACAATTACTACTTACATAACAGTGTAGTCCCTTCCCATCTCTTGTTTGCTGAAAGAGATAAAACACATGAATTTACACAATGTGCTGTTTACCATTGACTTGATATGAAATTGTATGAGCTAGGTCTTCTGCGTCTGGCAGTATGACTTTGACACAGAGTTAAAAATATAACAATGATTTCGAAAACAAAAAAATGCTCCTTTTTGGTATTTTCTAGGGGTTTTCAAAAATGCTTTCAAAAGTTGTCTGCTGCAGATGCATCAAATTGTGTCTGACTGTCTGTATAAGGGAAAAGTTTAAAACAAATCCTTAAAAGTAAAGAGTTTGATGATTGAGCAGGCAGGGAGTTTTCAACAGTGTAATCTTAGGGAAATTGAAATTTGAGATACAATTTTAACCCTTTCCCACTTGCAGCTTCAATATGATGCAACTGCAGCAGAATACTTTTGAAAATTGTGGCAAAAGGAGAAATTGCTTATATTAATCTCTATTGAAGGATCATATTTTATAAGATTTTCCATATTTTTTCCAAGATATTTACAAAGTCATGTGCTGCATGTTTGCTGTTCACACAGAACTAAAACAAGAGTGCCAAACTCTCACAGTATACACCCTTTAAGAGCCATAACTGTCGTAGGTCCAAGACAATCTGACCTGAAGTTAACCTTTGCTAATTTATGAACCTTATAAAGACTGTGACAAAGTATTATGAAGAATGATTAAAATATTTGTTAAGTTAAAGAGAGAAAAAAAACAGATTTAGTAAAATTTCAATGATTCAGAGGTCATACATCTGGGATGATCTGGCTGGAAATTGAAACTTGGCTGCAATATTGCCGCCATAAACAAATTATTTTCTAACAAGAAAAGTTTAAAAAGAATTGAACATATTTATATTTCTCACTGTCCCCAGCTTTGACCATCAATGCAAGTGTAAAAGACAAAGACAAAATGTGTGTGCAAAATTTCAAGTCAACGAAACAAAACATGTAGAGGCTTTGTCCAAATCTGGAAATCCCAATAAATCCACTGAAATCATTTTTTATTTACAGAAGTTTCTTGAAATGACTAATTGGTCAACTTTGCAAACCCTGGTGAGACTGATTGGATGTGCTGGCTGATCTGGTTATACACTAGTTGCAAAAGCCTTGCAGCTGGTTTTCTTAGAGTGCTGCTCAAATAAAACGATAACAGAAACATTCTTGCGATCCTTATGTTTGGCTCTGAACTGTGGAGAAGAACATCTAAATTCAACAATAGTTTGTTTGTTTGGTGTTTTATGCCGCTTTCAACAATGTTTTAGTTATATCACGGCGTTTCCTTGGTAAGTTACCAGTTCCACTGGTCCATTTGTCCAGACACCAGCCAGTCAGTCGTAATGCTAACCCTAAGTGCAAAGGAGAGCCACAGAAAATGTCTTCATAAGCAACATAGAACTATTCAAATTAACAAATTCCACACCAGTGGCAAAAATATGTGAATCAATAGATGGTAATTGATCGTCAAACACATTCATAGAAGAAACAAAAACAAAATCTCAAAAACAGCACTGACATGTTTCAGCCCATGATGGAAAAAGAAAAGTAGAAAGACACAGTAGTATGGGAATAAAAGGAGAGAGGCTAGGATAGAAGTCATGGAAAAGAGTTGATACTGCAGCAAAACACATGGAAGGATTGAGAACTTTTCAGCCTGGAATCCTGCAACAACACATCTGTAAAACATATAAGTAAGTAAAAATGAAGATGGCATCAATTGACATTCACTATTGAACTTTCAACAGAAAAGTCAATACTTTAACCCGTTCCCTCATACGACAATTCTGCCGCAGACGACTTTGAACGTATTTTGTCAAAACATAGAAAATCTCCATAATTGAATGGATACTCTATGACAAAAAGTGGAAAACATTGTGGCAAAAGGAGAAATTGCACGTTTTGTGCAATTTCTTCTTTAGTCACTATGTTTTCAAAAAGCCGTCTGCTGCAGAGGCATCAGAAAGCGTCTATATGAGGGAAAGGGTTAATTCCGTTACCATTGTGCAAGAACCTTACCGCAGTATGGCGAGATGAAAAATGTTTCTGAAAAAAATAACTTTGTTGTTATAGTCTTTACTATCAATGATATATAATAACTATCTTCAATTATGAAAAATATGATGCGACTAAACGACAATGTATCAAAGAGAAAAAGTCAAATTAAATGCACAAATGATGTCAATCAGGATTTAATTATATCAAAACAGTTATAAATCATATCTTATAATAATAATTATTCCTAAATTGTTCTCAATATTTCATTTTTCCCATTTTAAATGCTTCTTCAATTTTTTTTAAGTGCTAGTAGTCATCACTGTCTGCTTAAACTTCATGGGACATTCCTTTGTTAACACTTTCACATATACAACAGATTTACAGCTGACAACTTTAAAAACAGTGCGACAAAAGTGTGGAAAGTTGCTTAAAATGAAGATATAATTATTGATTTGAGTTTAAAACTTTGTGACAAAAGGAGAAATGCCACAATTTTCAAATACATCAGCTGAAAATAAGTCTACATGTTGGAGAGTGTTAATACTCAGCAGATGACTGTTTAAAACGTTCTGGTCAAAGGAAAAATTACCTAAAATGAGGAATTTCAAATTTTCTCACAATATTTTCCTATCTATATCAAATTTATATTACTAATTTACAAGTATTTCAAGTTTTCATAACATTTAGATAATTTCAAAGTAGACAACTATGAAAATATCAACAATTAAAAAGCAATATTAAACTAATTTCAATGAAACTTTCAGGTCATTTTTATATATAACTTTGCACTATTGATCTAGTCCTGACCTTTGTTCAAAAATATTTTTTATAACATATTTGTGTCATTTATCCCGGTGATATCCTGCCATATCATTACAGTATGTGTATTATTTTTTTTATAACAAATCATAAGTTTGATTTACCCTTCCCCACATACCACAAATCTGCAGCAGATCACCTTGTAAACATCATTGCCAAAAAAAATGGAAAATATCTTTGATTAAAAGCATCACTATTGAACAGAGCTGAGAACATTGTGGCTATTTTCCCTTTTCCCACAATAGTTTTAAAATTCATCTCCTGCTATTCCATCAAAATGAGTCTTCATGGATTAAATTACTTTTGGTTCACTTTTTTACATGTTTTCCCAAAGGTCATAATCAGGTTAATATTGTTAAGTAATAACCACATACCCTCAGTTGATAGTTGATCAGTTCAAGGATACATTCATCTGGACTTGGGTACTCTTCTTTATCTTTCTTCTTCTTTTTGAAGCCTTTAACATACTCTGCATTAGGAAACTTGATCCATTTCTCTTCATCATCCTGCGATAAAACGGATAAACTATTTCACACCCTACACTAAGACAAAGCAAACACAATATGAATTTCTGTCATTTGCATACATTATTTCCTCCCTATCAGTCTGTCTGTCCGTCTTACTCTTTCTCTCTCTCTTCTATACATATCTCTCTCTCTCTTAACTTTCCTCACACCCCTTTCTGTCTATTTCAATTTAATGTTAAAACCTTCAAAAATAGCTTCATGATATAAATTTAAATAATTATATAAATTAATACAATAAATCTACCTTGCTTTCTGAGACATATTAATTTATTTATATTTGGTTTATGTACCAGTACTTTGGCATTATTTACAATACCCAGTATCTTAACCCTTTCCCATTTGTAGATGCATTTCAACACATCTGTAGCAGAGCAGACAGCTTTTGAAAACATTGTGGCAAAAGAAGGAATCGCAAAAATTACCTTTTTTTACAATGTTTTCAACTCAATTCAATAAATATATGTGCATTAATAAAGATTTTTCACATATATGTTTTCAAAGCAGCCTGCTTCTAAAATGTTGTATGTGGGAAAGGGTTAAAACATCAAAAACATCAATAAATGAAAAACTGAAAATACAGATATCTTGTTTACTTTATTGTATTAGTATAAAACAATTACAAAACCATGTATAAGTCAACTACAAAACCATACATCCAAACTAAAACCATCAAACCCCACATACTATTGACAAAAACATCAAGTGATATTCAATTAGCAAGCTAATCCAACAAAAATTGTTAGTTCTTTTAAATCTTTTCCTTAAAAAAAAACCCATATTAAACAGTCTTTTAATATATAAAGAACAATCAAAATTCATTTTTTGACAATGCATAATGTCAAATTTTATCAGACTTCAACATATTGTCCTCAGAATTCTCGAAGCAGAAGTCACTTAACATAAATTAAATTGTTAAAAATGCATTCTCCTTACTAAATATTGATAAATGAGAAGTGAACAATGTAGATCAAGATGATATTGTACAAATGTGCAGGCTGATCTTGCTCTACACTGTACACAAAAGTGACACTCATGATATACAGTCAGACCTAACAAGATATGCAAATGATGCTTAACCCTTTCCCA
Source organism: Serripes groenlandicus (assembly GCA_031761405.1). NCBI lineage: Eukaryota > Metazoa > Mollusca > Bivalvia > Cardiida > Cardiidae > Serripes > Serripes groenlandicus. The sequence goes on from JASEVX010000001.1 coordinate 252,326,215, forward strand.
TATACAGATGCTTTCAAATGCGTCTGCAGCAGACAACTTTTGAAAACATAATGAGCAATTTTTCCTTTTGCCACAATGTTTTCACTACTATTCTAAAATTATGCTTTTATTTATAGAGATTTTCTGTAGTTTTCCCAGATGTTATCAAAGTCGTCTACTGCAGATTTGCTGAATATCGGAAAGGTCTAAAGTTGTGTACAGCTGCTGCAGGATAATCAATTCAAAGATCTGCTTGAGAGGAGAAAACACATAATTTACCTAGTAAACTGCTCTTGTTTACCCTTTCCAACAAACAGAGGCGTTCCAATGCCTCTGCAGCGGACGACTTCTTAAAAAGGATAAATTGCTCACAATGCTTTCAGCTATTTTCATTAATTGTGCATTTCTTCAACAGAGAATTTCCATCGCTTTGTTTTCTTCTGCTGCAGATTTGTTGTATGTGGGAAAGGGTTAAAATGATACGGTGTTTTGCCAAGTTTTCTGGAAGAGTCTAATGTTAATACATTAAAAATAATTCTAGTTCCAATGTTGCCTCTCTGATAATGGTCATACAAGATGGTATTGCATTCTTCCATATTTAATACTATGAATTCTTTTCCACATGTAGATGCATTTTTACACATCTGCAGCAGATAACTTCTGAAAATATTGTTGTAAATGAGAAATTGCTCATTATGAGCAGTTTATCCGTTTACCACAATGTGTTCAACTCTACTCAATCATTTTTAGTTTTATTTATAGAAAGTTTCCATATCTTTGCCTGGATGTTCTCAGTCATCTGCTGTAGTTGTCTTGTATGTAGGAAAGGGTTAAAGAAACAAACTACATGTAATGAAGAAAAATGAAAAAAGAACCTCAGTTATAAACAGAAAATTAGTTTTAACGGAAAATAGAACCATTTAAATAAATCCTATTTCACATCTACATGAAAATAAACTTTTCAACGTATCCTATAAAGCAGAATCTAAAGTCTGAAAAAATCTACAACCAAACTTTAGACTTCATTATAATTACTTCCTTCTCTGTTTTCTTGGTTACATCCAAGATTTGAAAAATTTCAGACTGGTTCCAGATTTCTCTGTTTCCTGAATACAGCTGGTTCACAGCACCTACATAGGGAGTAGACTGTCTTCTCTTATTAACCGACTGGTTCCAGGTTCTTTCAGATGGAACTCTCAAATATCCTGGACTGGTTGAACATCTTCTATTAGAAAAGTCTCTTGATCCTTTCACATCAAATGGTTGGAGAGATTCTTGGAAAGATACCTCCTCGTCCTGTCTAGGGCTTCTTTTCTTTAGGGTCAAGGATGATGATTTTACTCTTAATGATGACAAATTAGAAGACTTGCTATGTGTTGTTTTGTAGGAAACATTAGATATTGTGCTATCTGGTCTAGAATCAGGTAATTGATTGGTCAAAGCAAGAGATGCATCAGAGTACTGTGTATCAACAGACCATAGCGATGGCGACCTACCAAGACTTGTGAATGTTGTGTAATCCAAGGTCTCATTGTAAGTACTCATTGCCCTCCAATCCAAGTCCAAATTATCCAAGGACTGGATGGTCTGTTTGGATATTCGTCCACTATCATCTGGTTCCCGTGGTTTAGAAATGTCATAATCTTCTTCTTCCTCATCATCTTTAAGAGGCTCAATATAAACATGGACGCGACTTGTGTCTTTGTCTCCTTCATCAAAAGCCTGTCTTACTGCAGTAACATCTAGACCTTCAGTCCTGTCTGCCTCATATACATGTTTATAAGCTTTGTCCAACATGCCGCTTTTCCCGTTGGCATGTTTTTGGAAGGCAAGAGAATCATAAGAAGGTTCAGTTGCATTTTCAGTAACATCTTTTCTTTTGTTATTAAGATCCCGTGTCTCACTGTCAGATGCATGTGGTGTTGCCGAATCCTTTGGAGAAATTCCAAATGCTAGTTCTAGAAAATTATTGATTTTCCTGTGATGTTTCTTGCCCTTTCTTGATCTCCTTTTTTGTTGATGTCTTTTAGGCTGACCAAAATATTCTTCCTCAGCCTGTGTGTTAATTATAACAGACACTTTATTACATACAGATGAAATTTGATGTATTTGCTGCAGGTCTGAATTGAAAACATTATGACAAAAGGAGATAATTATGAGATTATTTTTGTCATCGCCTACTTATTTTCACTAACTCTTTGAGTTTGGACAAATAAGGATGGTAACAATTTAGGATGATGTTTATACCAAAAATGAACAAATACCTCAATTCATGTATGTATGGGTGAATTTTACACCTTTGAAGAATATAACAGTGCTTAAAAGCATGCTGTTTGATCTGGTGTTTGAAAAACATTCAGAATCCTTCAGGCAGACCAGTTATTATAATACTATCAATGTCTTTACTACAAATATCCTGAAAAAAAGAATTATCTTCATATTTCAAAATCAAGCAATATAAACTTGTGCACAAAGAACAAACATGCAAATCCAGAAACGAATTCATATAAAGAAACATTACAAAACATCAACATGTGCAAATGTGTAAGATGAATTTTCATTTCAACAAACTGAAGCCCAAATTGTATGTTGACTGCCATTGATTGGTATACTGGGTAATTATGTATGGACAATTCCAAAAGTTCCCAACAAGTCCTTAACATTTGACCTTGCATCGCAATATTTTTTCTTATCAAATATAATATTACTTTGGTCACCAATTCTTAATTAATCAGCAGTTTTGTTGACCAATACCAATTAAATTGACAGATTTGTTGATCAACACCAATTAATTTAAGAGTTTTTTTGACCAATACCAATTTATTTGAGCGTTTTGGTGACCTTTAGAAATTAATTTGAAAGATTTGATGGCCAATACCAATAAAATTGACATATCTGATGACCAATACCAATTTATTTGAGCGTTTTGGTGACCAATACAAATTTGTTTAGAAGTTTAACCAATGCATAAGGTATGTAAACCACCTTACAGGTAGAACAAATCTCTGCTAAACGAGGCAGCATGCAAAATAAATGAATTTCTCTGATTGCCTATGCAAAGGCAACCTCTGAAAATGCTCCCGTTTGCATTCAACTTGGATGTATCTAAAATAATCCTACAGGGCAAACTGTGAACAACCACTACTACAACATTGTGAACAAGAAGTGTTTACCTGTCACCAATTTCATGACAAACATTGACATGAATTCCATCCTGTTAAGAAGTAACATAAGTTAGATATTTACCGTATATTATATTTTTTGAAACAACTTCTTCAAAAACATCTGAGGAAAGAATATTTGTCTTCCCAAATTCATGAAATAACACATATTTGGAATTTTAGAAAACATTTTTTTTACACAATGGTTTAAAAGTTGTTTGCTACTAAAGAGTTGTGTAAAACTGTAAAGTATGAATAACATTTTATAAATGGAACTTGCTTGAGGTTTTGAATTGAAAAGAGTTCTGTCTTTACTTGAAAAGCTTCATGAATGCTTCACAATGCTATGATAGAAAAGGGGAAACCATGATCACATTCTTGGTCAGGATCAGGTCATAGTTGTAAAGTTATAGCAAAGCCAAAAATTTCATTTTTTCTATGCTACAGTTGATATATATGTTGACCATTGCCTCTCACTGTACTATTCCTTTATTGTTTAACTGTGCAATGTGCAACCTTTCTTGTAGGAGAAGAACGAATCTCAAACTACTCCAAATGTGCAGTACTCAAGGAAAACAAACCATAACGTGATTTTAACAAGTGTGGACAAAAACTTGCCTTTGCATTCATGCTAAGGGCCCAAACTGATACATGTACTGCTTTCATGAAGTTTCTGGAAACCTTCTATGACTAATTGGTGAACAGTACAGAGCTGACTGTCTGGATGAGTCTATAGTTATCATTCAATTCTATATTCAATCTCACAGATTGTTAACATTAATGAGAGCTGACTGTCTGGATGAGTCTATAGTTATCATTCAATTCTATATTCAATCTCATAGATTGTTAACATTAATGAGAGCTGACTGTCTGGATGAGTCTACAGTTATCATTCAATTCTATATTCAATCTCACAGATTGTTAACATTAATGAGAGCTGACTGTCTGGATGAGTCTACGGTTATCATTCAATTCTATATTCAATCTCACAGATTGTTAACATCAATGAAAGCTTGTTGCCTATTAAAAATCGGATCACAATATCAAGAGTCTTCTTCTCTTGATTGTAAAAGATCATCTTGTGAATGAGAATTATTTTATTCATTTATCACCAAACTTGTACAGATTATTGATCTCAACTCCATACAAAATGAGTGAAATTTAACTAGATTTATCTGTTATTGATTGCAAAAAAAAAACATAAATGCATATTTCACTTTATTTACTTCTGTAACTTTCACATTAATCAAGGAGACAAAGTGTAACTTTGAAACTTAAGTTCTCATTTTAGACAGATTTTGAGCACATCAGTTATTACATAACTAGAGCATATTGTAAATGAACATGAGTACCTAAATCAGTTTGGTGGACAATAATCTTATTTAATTTTTATGTGCATATTGATGTTTTTTTGTTTCTTATTCTAAATTTTCAGCTATGTTGAAAATAATTTCCAATAATAAGTACGGCAAATTTGCAAAATCTGACCAGACAACCCGAAAGCCAAATGTGCAGTGATCAAAGATGGGAGGGAATGAAGGATGATATAAAAAGTGCTCCTTTTCCCCAATTGTAAGCCAGGGTTCTCCCTGGATCATTTTTCCTTTGCGCCAACACTCTCGCCAAATTCAAAAAAAGTTGGTGCCATTTTCAAGACATTGGAGCCAGACCATTTTTTCTTAGAAACCTAAATTATGTGTACTTTGGGAAATACTGGTGCACATGTATTATGCTATCTTCTCTAGTCAGGTGTCATAATCTATCCAACATTAAATTGATCAAAAAGATTGGCTTGGCCATGATTCATTAAATTCCCATATGGAATGAATCATGTTCTCAAACCCTATGCATTGTGGTAGCAGGAATAATTTCTGATATTGAGTCTGTGTCTGTGTCAGCGCTTTCATTCTAAACACCAGTAAATAAACAATTATGTAGTGAGTTGTTTTATCAACACACATTTATTTGCACTAAACTTTTACAATGATTACTTTTAAAACAAATAAGAATGAGTGTAGACATTTCCGATTTTCAGAAAGAAGAAAATGCACGAATTTTACAGACATTACAATATGTATTTTCTACTTCAGTCTCCATTATTTTTTTATCTTCTTCAAAAGAAATTAACTAAAATGGACAAAAATATAATTTAGTTTTACAGGTAAGTATTTCTTGACAGCTGACTGTAAATTTGATAGATCTTTGGTAAAAAATCAGCAATTAAAAAAGAATTTCCTATGGATTCGTGTAAACAAAAGCACAATCTTTGAACTGTTAAATTAAAATAGGGACATTCTTTAATCATATCCTAGTTTTTTATTAAGTTGTTTATTGAAATTATTTTCCCCTAAATGGCTTGAACTGAAAAATAGTATTGATTGGCTTGAAGGCGTGATCGAGTGTCATAAATGGGAATGGAGTACGCATTCTCGATAGTGATTGGCCTAAATCTCGAAGTTTAACGGTCATGTGACCTACTCTTATCTTTCGCCTGCAGCGTTGGTGGTTTGATAACGGCTTGTGTATAGTACTGCCAACAGCCATAGGTGTGTAATTAAACCCTTATTCCTTCAATGTATACTTTGTTTTACCCAAAATCAAATTAAAGTCGTAGTGCTAAAAGTTGATGTAAATAGGTTGGCGCCATCAATTTGCGCCAAATGTTATTTTCTTGCTCCACTTTCTTAATTCTTGCGCCATTGGCGCCATTTGCGAAGCCCAGCGTGAACCCTGTAAGCAGATGAGTGTGCTTTTCTTACCCAATCTTCCCATATATCAAAACTATTGGAACTTCTTGTCTGATACAAACAAAACAGAGATAAGGATAGCAAGTCCACATAATCACATTTATAAGTAATCTGTTATCATGTTAGTTTGACAGACACGCACATCCATAACATGCTTTTCATTGGATTATTGAGAAAAAACTGTTTTCCTTGTCTTTATCCAGTATCTACATTCCTTCAGTGAGAACAACCATGACATAATTTAGATGTATTAAACTATATTTCTCTTTACGAGCACAAAGAGTTTATTTCACTCATGGCATATCAACTTGTGATAATAACACTTTTTATGCTCAGTCAGTGTGAATATATATCTGTATCTTAAACTAAAAAAAACAAGTTATTAAAGTTTCCATATTTTCTTTCAGACGCTTTCAATTTGGAAGAATCTTAACTCTTACTACAATATTCCTCTTTTATCTCCATTAACCCTTTCCCACATACAAATCTGCAGCAAACGACTTTGAAAACATCTTGGCAAAAATAGGAAAACTCCCTGTTTATATGAAAGTATGGTTATTAAATAATCTTGAAAACATAGTGGAAAAAGGAAGAAATTGATTATTATGAGCAATTTCTCTTATTGCAACAATGTTTTCTCAAGTTGTCTGCTGAAGAGGGCGTCTGTATACAGGAAAGATTAAAGCTGTATATAGAGAATTAGTTTACTAAGTTAAATTTAAACTTACTTCTCGGCCTTTTAATTTTAGTCATTCCAGCTACAGCACATAAAACAATAAGTTAGAATTTTTAAAAAGCCAATTTTCATGCAATATTTTAAACATTCGTGTTACACTGATATACCTTACTTCTGGTAGCTCAGAGTCTGAGTCAGTGAGATAACTAGACTCAGATGAGCATTCAGACAAGTCATCATCTGATCCCGATCCCATACCATCATTGGTTTGACAGGCTGCTGTCACTCGACCCTTCTCCTTTTGTTGACAATATCAAGTTATTACAACATATCGTTAATATTTTATACCCCTTACACATTTTAACCCTTTCCCACTTGCAGACACATTTTTATGTATTGACAGCAACGTTTTGAAAACATTGTGGCAAAAGGAGAAATGGCTCATAATAGGCTATTTGTCCTTTTTCCACAATGTTTTTAGCTGTATTCAGTAATTATTCATAGAGAGTTTCTATAGTTTTTCCTAGATGCTTTCAAAGTTGTCTTGTGCAGATTTGTTTATGTTGGAAAGGGTAAACTATCGCATCCTGAATATGGGATAAAGGGTCATTGTAAGGAGTTTTTATAAATTTTTCAAGATACAGTGTTTAGTCATGACTTAAAAAGCGAACAATTTTCCGGTTTAATTTGATTTGTTGTGGTTTTGTGCCACATACAAAAATGTTTCCTTTGCATCACAGCGACAACGTAGTTAACCATTATACCTGGGTACTCTCCTAAAGGCACTTTACCAAGGGCACTTCAAGCAGGGTTGAACTTGGAACATCAGGTATCAAATCCTGCACCAAAAACGTTGTTTTTAACCCTTCCAAACCTGCAGATGCATTTTGACGCAATAGCAGCAGACGACTTTTGAAAATATTGTGGCCAAAGGTGAAATTGCTCATGATGAGCAATTTCTCCTTTGGCCACAATGTTTTCAACTTTATTTAACAATTAAGCTATCTTATATGGAGATTTTTCAGGGTTTTGTCACTCTGTTTTCAAAGTCGTCTGCTGCAGATTTGTCATTTGTGGGAAAGGGTTAAAGTTGTAAAAGAAGAATAACTCAATATGGGCAATTCTCTCTCTCAACGTTCGACATTATTTGCTACCTAGACATACTATTGTGGTTTTATGAATTTTTCCAGTATGTCTATTCTTTTGTTTTGAATTTTGCAATACATTAACTGAATGTAAAACAAGAGTCAGGACATATTTTGACTTTAATCTCTTGAATGGTTACAATAAATTATACGGTTATCTCTGTTTCATATACTGCATTTACACAATTTAACCCTTTCCCACATGCAACAACTCCGTAGCAGACTAAATGTTTTGGAAACTCCCTTTAAAAGAAAGTTCAATAATTGAATTGAGTTTAAAACATGGTGACAAAAGGAGAAATTGCTTGTTTTGAGCAATTTCTTCTTTTGTCGCCATGTTTTCAAAAAGCTGTCTAGAAACTGTCTATATGTTGGAAAGGGTTAATTCATGATTAGCAAACTTTGAGAAGTATGTGATCTAAAGTAATATAACACCTTTCCCACATACTGACACTTTCTTCTACCTTTGAAAACATTGTGGTAACATAAAAGATTGCTCATAATGATCATATCTCCATTTGCCACAAAGTTTTCAACCCTATTCAATAATTATACTTTCACATATGAGCCATAATATGGTGTCCGGGATTTTGTGTTACATCACAGAGTCATTATTTATTCTCCTTTATTTGAAGAACTATGTGTTTTATAGTTTAACAGCATGTCACAAACTGTTAGAAACTACTAAATCTATAAAATAATATGCTATTGATTTCTGAAAGAACTGATAAACTCCTTTAATTAATACTTTTCTTGAGCATTTTCGCCGTGTCCTTCCCGACAAAGGCATGGGAGGACTTTTTGAAAACCAAAACAAACTGTTTTTCTTTATATTTAAAGTTTGGAAACTAATATGTGTGAAATAATAATTTAACAAATTACTTGTAAATATAACTTTAAGATTTAATAGAGCGACGTAAATATGATTTTGATTTGAATATAAAATCCTAGACATTGGCGTAACGAATGTGTCCACCAAGTTACATCACGTCTAAATAGCATCAAAACTCGAAACCTGGACCGATAACCATATTTTCATTGCATTCAAATCACGTGATCACTTACATTCTTTGTTAATGTCGTAAACATGTTGTTCTGGAACAGATATCTTTTATTTGACAGGGAGTCAAAATATGTTTATCAAAATGGTGTCTTTTTTTGTTACGCCCTATTATTTTGTTATAATTAATAAATGCTTCGTCGATCACCTAGGAGGAAACTAAATTTTGGCTGTTCTATTTACGACATTAAACATCGCAACAATTTACGACAGTTAGAGACGTTTTACGACAAGAGTGTTTTAAAATGGCGGCTCGAAAATGACAGTCAGACTTCTGAAATTTTGTTACGCCGGCACCAAGCCAATTGCGATCATCAATGGTTGCTTATAATGTATCGCAATGCGTAGTAACTTCCTATTTCGTTATTTAAATTGTCCAGAGATGTTTGCGAACCTATTTAATTCACTACGAAGAACTTGTTATTATTTTTGACTGGGGAAAAAAAATCGCGAATTTTGTCTCTTTTGCCTTGACTGTCCTGGAAAGCATATTCTACCTCCATAAGCACTTTGCTTACGTAATAAATACATATTTGCATGATTAGTATATTTTAATTTAACTGGAGAATTATTTATACTGAAAATGTTTATGCTATTATATGATTTGTTTATTTTTTTCTAAGGTGTCCTGTTACACACTTATATGAAGTGCACAATTAGTGTCCAGTTACATCATTTTGTGTCCTGTTACACAACAGTTTGTGTCCTGTTACACCATTCTTTGTCTAGTTGTATACTATTAATTATTTCACTTAATAAACCATTTATTTATTGAAATAATTCCAAATAAAGATGGTGAAAATGTAAATTAGATCTAAACAAATTCAACTAGGCAAAATCTTCATAAAATTGATTTATTTCATGGTGTCCTGTGTTACTAACAATACAATTGAATAAGTGTCCAGTTACATCATTTTGTGTCCTGTTACACACCAGTTTGTGTCCTGTTACATCATGTTGTGTCCTGTTACACCATTCTTTATCTAGTTGTATACTATTAATTATTTCACTAAATAAACCATTTATTTATTGAAATAATTCCAAATAAAGATGGTGAAAATGTAAATTAGATCTAAACAAATTTAACTAGGCATAATCTTCATAAAATTGATTTATTATATGGTGTCCTGTGTTACTAACAATACAATTTAAAACCCACATTTCTCTTTATTTAAAGATAAAATCTATTTTGTCATTTAGAATTTAACAGCTTTAGATATTGTTCTAAACATATATATAGCATTTAATTTGACAAAAGTCAAATATTACAAAAGAGGACACCACAGTGTTTGTGATGTAACTCAAAATCCGGACACCATATTATGGCTCACATAGAGATTTTTAATTATTTTGCATAAATGTGTTCAAAGTCGTCTGCAACAAATTTCTTGTATGTGGGAAAGGATGAAAGAAGTCAATCTTACATCTTCTGGTTTTTCTTCAGTAGGTACCGGCGCCCCAAACCCCGATAAAAGGGACTGCTTTAAAACTTTCTTCTTTGATTTCTTTCTTCTTGGGGGAGGTTCTGGTGTCCACTGAAAAACACCAAAGCAATATGGCTTGAACAATTTTTGTTATAGCATAGCAATATCTCAGATGGGCAGATTCCTTTTTCCACCCCTTTTCTGATGTCGTCTGACAGCCATGCTGTTTAAACCAATCAATAAAGCTTCAATTATTGTAAGTTCTGTATAAAATTAAATTCTTAGAACAAATATGAAAGAGCTCTACTACAGGAAAATTCCTATGCAGTTTACTGGACAGTGACCTTGGACCGTGGACGATGATGGAGAAAGTGATCCCAATGGATCACCTTGAGGCTTTCCCTCAGGCGATACAAAAAACTCAAATCACAAACTGTTAAACATTTTATTTAGGAGAACATTGTAGTAATTATTTAGATTTCTGACAATTCTCAACAAAGTTACAGCTATTTTAATCATATGAATATTAAAAAACAAAATAACTTAATAACAATTCAGCACTGAGCTGCCACAGCCTTCAAAACAATTCAGCATGGTAAGGGTTGAAGAATAAACGTATCAAAAGAATGACATTCTTTATCAATGCTTTCATTAAGCTGACGTTTAAGTAATATTATGTGCATAATTTAAAAAAAAACAAGAGGGCCAAAAGGGCCAATATAGCTACTCTGCATTAGGCAAAATCACTATAGCCATATAAGCAGTGCTTTCATTAAGCGGACGTGGACGTAATATACGTCCAAAAAATCCAAAAAAACGTCCGAAAATTGAGTACCAGACGTTTATTATACGTCCAGTAATTCCCGAAAACGTCCGTAAATTTTCACATGGACGTTTTCAGAATAACCCTAAATAAAGTATAAAGGGTGAAAGTGCAGAGGTGAAAGGTGTAAAAAAGTTGATAATTGTCACGCGCACACGACTACACGCTTACCCGAGTTCTTATCTTGTGTACCAGACATCACCTTGACGACATCTTTGTTTGTAGGGAATGTAAAGAAAGGGAGTTTAACTTGATTACGCTCATTGGATTAAAAGTTTGCCTAATCCGACGACGGTCTTTCTTTCAAATACGTTAATTAATTAAATAGGTCGGATGTTTTCTTTATCTTTTCAAATTATTTGATGACGAAAAATACGATTATCACTTCGGTAACTATAAAATTCGGACATTTTGTTTATCTGTTAAAAATATTTGTTGATGATTTATACCGATTATCACTTCGGAAACTATAAAATAAGTTACTTTTTTTTTATTCTGTATGCATAACTACTTGGAAAATATGCAGCCTCTGTAGCCTCGTTCCTTATGGATTCCTCCCCGAATAATGAATTTGATTGGTCAGAATTGAAATAATAAATACGTCATCAATCTATTCTGAAGAGGTACTTTCTGAGATCCCACAATGGCGGATGTCAATTAATTTTTTGCCGAGATTTTTCGAAATTTAGACTCTGAAGCAGAATTTGAGAGCATTGAAAGTGCTGATTTGATAGTTATTAGTTTAGAAGACTTTATACTTCTCTGCCATATCTTGATAATGACATTTCCCGCGATTAACAGCTGATTTGTTCGCGAGAAATTAGCGAACCACTCATCCTAGCCCCCTATTCAGTCTGGACTTTTTGTTGACATCGCCAGCAAAGCTTTACCGGTTGTCATCATTATCAAAATCAAATAAATAAACACTAAATTTTGCTATGTCAAAGTTATTAAGATCAAACATTCATTTTTGTTTAAATAGATGTGTAACCAAAACGTCCCAGTTATGACATAAGAAATACACGGACAAATTCAAAACTTCCTGAATTCTGACAAAAATTCCTAAAAATTTGACCAGGAATTTCAAAATTCCTGGAATTGGCCCTTAATGAAAGCACTGCATATAAGGCAAAACAGCCTCACCCACTGGTGGCCATGTTTTTTGACAAACCAACATAGCTTGAAGGAATCTGATAGAGAGTTGCCGAAGGAAATCTGATAAAGGGTAGTCCAAGGAACAATCCTACAAAATAATTTAGAAATCGACAAGATACGTTTGGAGAATATTTTTTAAGTTTTCACCCAAGAAATATTCCTACAAAATTATTTGGAAATCGTCCAAATACTTTTGGAGAAGAATTTTTAAGTTTTCACTTAAACCATATAAGGCAAAACAGCCCCATCCCCTGGAGGTCAAGTTTTTCTACCAATTGCTTACCTTGAAAGGAACCTGTGTAAGTACATCTAAATCTTCAACTTGAAGATATTCCGCTCTCTCCCACACAAACCAGATATCATGGCTGATGAGCCGCCAAAGTAGATCAAACACCTGTTATAATATAGAGGTTATTTATCATCTTCCGCATAATAAGTTTTTTGATGTACGATAATGAAGATCACAAGAGTGTAGTCGACAAGAAAATAGAAAATAAATTTATTTCCTTAAATCTATTACATGTTTTTCTATATTAAGACTATCGAAAATTAAAATCCATTACAAAAATAAAATGATTATCATGATTTTCATCAGTCCACATCGTTTTGAAAAGTGTCTGCTGAGGATGTGTTTCAAGCAGTCTGTATCAGGAGGTAGATTATAGACAAACCCTTTCCCCATCAGACGCATTTGATGCCTCTACAACAGATGACTTTTGAAAACATTGTGCAATTTTTCCTTTTGCTACAATGATTTCAACTGTAGTCAATAAATATAAGTTCATTTACTGAGATTGTTTATATTCTTGTTAAGATGTTTTCAAAGTCAACTGTTGCAGGTTTGTTGTATGTGGGAAAGGGGAGTTATATGATCAAACATATATGTGAGCCGAGTCTAGTTGGATCTTGTTGCCTGTGCAAATAGTGAAGAACAAGACTGTATAAGCATTTTGTGTGAAAAAATCCCAAAGCCATATCCTGCTCATCTTAGGATTCGAACCCAGGACCTTTAGTATGAGATGTTCTCCTAATGTCTTACATTTTTACATTTTTCACATGATCAATGAAAATTGGTGTCATTTCTTGTATCTTGATAAAAGTAACTGTGTTTATGGCATTTTCATGATGTAAAAACAATGTAAGTAAAAATATGTCATTCATATTTCCTGATATCCTCCCATTAGAAATACTGCCTACCTGAAAAAATACGTTTTCTCATTTCTGTATACTTCTACAAAAAAGTGTAATTAAATTTGTTATCAACTTACATGTTCAGAACTTCTCATAGCGAATTCTCGTGTGTCAATTGCAACGTCATCTGGAATAACATTACATTTCTTCAATTCGTCGATGACCCAGTCCATTCTTGTCTGCCGTGCAGTATCAGATAATCTACACAAGGAAGATGAACATTTGAGACATAATTCTTCATAAGATATCAGTAAACAGAGTCATGTATTTTTTTAAATATTATTTAATAGAGTTGAAATCATTGTGTAAAAGGAGAAATTGCTCTTTATAAGTTATTTATTACGCTTTCATTAATAGAGATTTTATATTTAAAGTCATATACCCACATACATACTCTTTGTGTCGCCTCTGCAGCAGATAACTTTTTAAAACATTGTGGCAAAAGGAGTGTTTTCTCATAATTAGCAATATCTTCTTTTCCTACAATGTTTATTCAATAATTATTGTTCTTTCATTTATAGAAATTGTTCATGTTTTTGCCAAGACAGTTTCAAAGTTGTCAGCTCCAGATTTGTTGTATGTGGGGAAGCGTTAATGGATACATGTTTATTTATTTATGTATATCTTCAAATCTGAGTTGACTTACCCATCCATGTTTTCCAGTCTCTTTAGCTCCCTTCCGGTGAAGCTCTCCACAAAATTCTTTAAGTTTGTGCCAGACAGTATGTCCATTAAGACATTATTCAGTAGTTGTTGGTAGGGAGTAAGCCTCAAGTTCACCCAGGCTGTGAACCCATTGATCCTAGTTCTCAGAGACATGGTTCAACTATGTTGTTGTTAGTTTGTTAGAGTCTAGAAAATAAATAAAAAATTAATAAACTTCTTAGTAATAAGCATAATTTCATACACATATATTGCTAAATAAGGTTTAAGATTGGAACATTTATCGAAATTCTGCCTTTCACCATGATATGAATTAATGGTTTAACCTTTCACTCATGCAGACACTCTCTGATGCCCTTGCAGCAGAGGACTTTTGAAAACAGTGTGGCAAAAGGAACAAGAGGCCCAAGAGGGCCAGCCAGTATCGCTCCACTGCCATAGGCCCTTCTTAATATAGCTTCATGCATATGTATAGATTTCTCAGAATGAGGTTAACTAAGCAAGCTCCCAAAAAGCTAGTTGTAAATACTACAAACTATGGCAATATAATGCAGTAAGAGAGATCTGGAACTTGTACCATTTGCTTTATTTTTTGTTTTATTATGCAAGAAAATGTCTTCTGCAGATAAATCAATAAGTAAAAGCGAAAAATATTATAGAGAAAGCATATATTCAAGACCTCAGAGGTGAGTACATTTCCTTCTTATTTTCTTTTATTCAGGTTAGTAATTGGGCCATTTATCTTCTAATCAGTATTTTATTGCTCAAGAAACACTATACTTTCTCATCCATCTTAAAGTATAAATAGATAACGATAACAAATTGGGTGCTGAGATTGTTAATCTGCATCAGAGTACCGTATCACATTATAACAAGCAAATTCATGAAATTTATATCCCCCGCTTGCAGGAAATATTGTAGGAAAATGTTGAGGTTAGGTTTAAACATGTCAGTAGACATTTTATTGAACATGTATTACAGGGTAAATTAAACGAACTTGGCCTAGGTTGTTACCAAGTTTGTGGCAGTTATTGCACGGAAACAGCAAGAAACGACATTTTTTGTTAAATAAGGGGCCACAACTCCACCGAATAAAGTCGGCCGAAAGTGACGATCGAACTAGGCCTAGCCTTTAAGGCATTTAACCTTGTTACCAAGTTTGAAAAAAAAAACGGTTCACATTTGTGGCAGTTATTGCACGGAAACAGCAAGAAACAACATTTTTTGTTAAATAAGGGGCCATAACTCCACTAAATAAAGTATACCGAAAGTGTGGATCGAACTTGGCCTAGCCCTTAAGGCATTTAACCTTGTAACCAATTTTGAAAAAAAACGGTTCACATTTGTGGCAGTTATTGCACGGAAACAGCAAGAAACAATATTTTTTGTTAAATAAGGGGCCATAACTCCACCGAATAAAGTCCGCCGAAAGTGACGATAGAACTTGGCCTAGCCCTTAAGGCATTTAACCTTGTTACCAAGTTTGAAAAAAAAAAATCATATTTGCGGCAGTTATTGCACGGAAACAGCAAGAAACAACATTTTTTGTTGAATAAGGGTCCATAACTCCACCGAATAAAGTCCCCCGAAAGTGATGATCAAACTTGGCCTAGCCCTTAAGGCATTTAACCTTGTTACCAAGTTTGAAAAAAAACGGTTCACATTTGTGGCAGTTATTGCACGGAAACAGCAAGAAACGACTTTTTTTGTTAAATAAAGGGCCATAACTCCACCAAATAAAGTCCGCCGAAAATGACACTCAAACTTGGCCTAGCCCTTAAGGCATTTAACCTTGTTACTAAGTTTGAAAGAAAACGGTTCACATTTGTGGCAGTTATTGCACGGAAACAGCAAGAAACGACATTTTGTGTTAAATAAGGGGCCATAACTCCACCAAATATAGTCCGCCGAAAGTGACGATCGAACTTGGCCTAGCCCTTAAGGCATTTAACCTTGTTACCAAGTTTGAAAAAAAATGGTTCACATTTGTGGCAGTTATTGCACGGAAACGAAGTGTGATAGACAGACAGACAGACGGACAGACAGACAAACCGAAATTAATAACCCCCCTTTTTTTCTTCGAAAAAGCGGGGGATAATAAAATGTATAACCCTTTCCCACATATAGACAACTCTGCAGCAGACGACTTTTATTAACATTGTGACAAAAGTAGAATACGCTCAGAACGAACAATTTCTCCTTTTTTCACAATGTTTTCAACTCTATAATGTATGTATGTGGGAAAGGGTTGAAGCATGAAACATAGACAAGTTAATGCTAGATATCAGTAAATGATTCAGATAGATAATTTGTGTTCATCACATTTTCAAAATAATTATTTTCAATTACTGATAGCAAAAGAGGAAGTTGACATATTTTTAGGGTTTTGGTCATGTCCAATCGGTATGTCTGGACGATGGGTGATGATGTTGGTGTCCTGTACAAGTTTGCAAATCACAAACCTGTAAAATAGGATATGCAACAGTGTCATTATTCCAAAAGTTGTTTGTGCTTAAACGTTCAATTTTGTTTGGTTTAGTTTAATTGTGGTTTAATGCAGTTTTCAACATTATTTCAGTTATATCATTACAATAGCTCATTTATTCATGATTCTGTGATAAGAAAACTAGTACCAGCCTAGGGAATGTGCCTTGTCAAAGGGCGCCCCACCATGACCGGTCTGACTGCAGATAAAAACCTGGGCGACTGATTTCAGCTATGGCTGATTAATGTTTTTCTATGTTGAATTTTAATTGCAAATTTTCTTTAGATTTCTTTAATTTTCTTTTAACTGTGAAGATTTTTTCTTTCCATGTGATTTGTCAATGATGTAAATAGGTGTAGCAATAAAAGGTGTCTTCAGATGCACTTAAATACGAATTTACATTTTTAATGTCTGTATATATCTATTTATTTGAATATTATACATAATTTATCAAATTGTCTTGTACACCTTTAATCGGGTGGTCATGGTGAAGTGCCCTTTGGCAAGGCACATTTTCTTGCATTGTACTGGTTTGGTTGCCAAGGGATCATGAATAAGTAAACTGTCGCCACAATATAACTGAAATATATGTTGAAAACTGAAAAAATCCCAAATATAACAACAAACAAACAAATTGTTACACCTATATTGTGTATATGTTCCGCTTCATGTTCGCCTTGGTAGTTTGTTTCAATTCAAATCAAATTCTGGAGGTCTTAGAGTCTGTTTGGTGCATTTTTTAACTGGTGACATAAAATCTTCTAGTTCTTATTGTTTTGAAAAACAATTGTCATCTTACTGAACTGAAACAGTACCAAGCATCAGTTTGTCAGAACTGTTTAGCATAAATAAGGTAACTGTATTGGTCAAAATTATGTCGTGGCCTACACAATATGGAACATTCTACCTTATTAAATATTTGAAATGTATTTTGAGATTTAAGTTTTAATATCTAAAAGCTAAATACACTTTTTACAATCATCTATGAAAGGAAGTTGTAAAGAAATAGTTTGTAAGTTTCAAGAATAAACTAGAACTGTGAGTGAACTAACAAAAGGATACCCCCATCCTGCACTTACAAGACATATGGACAGACAGACGGACAGATATATTTCCGACCGTGATAATCTTACTTCATGCATATCCTCAGGTTGTGTACTGCAACTGTGTAAAATTTCATCAGAATCGGTCCAGCCGTTAAGGAGGAGTTGCGCTTACAAGACATATATGGACAGACAGACGAGCAGGCAGACAGACGGACAGACAGGGTGATTCCTATATACCCTCCCAAAACTTGTTTGTATTATGTAAATAAAGAAGAAATAAATTTACTTTGGAGTGTTCTTCTTTATCCCTTTATCCCTTCTGTTTTCACAATCATTTCTTCAAAGCAATATCTTTTGATTTTTGATATTTGATGCTATTGAATAAATTATCATATCTAAATGAATCACATAGTGGAACAAAACAATCTAAGACAGATTTTACTTTTAGTTGAAATGTGTTTGGGCTTATCAGTTTCTGCACCATTGTTTACAATTGTGCTTATTTAGCCTCGTTCTGATGATGGAATGAAAGGTAAGCATATAATTTCAGATAGGCCTATTAGGCAAAAATTAAATCTCCAAACAACCCCGCCCCCTGGTGGCCATGTTTTTTGACCAGTCAACATGGCTTAAAGGAATCTGATAGAGGGTCACCCTAGGAACATTTCTACAAAATTATTTGAAAAACAGCCTTACACTTTCGGAGGAGAAGATATTTTAAGTTTTCACTATAGCCATATGAGGCAAAATAGTCCCACCCCCTGGCGGCCATAGTTTCCGACCAATCAACATGGCTTGAAGGAATCTGATAGAGGGTCACCCTAGGAACATTTCTACAACATTATTTGAAAATTGGTCGAACACTTTCAGAGGAGAAGATGTTTAAATTTTCACTATAGCCATATATGGCAAAATAGACCTGCCCCCTGGCAGCCATACTTTTCGACCAATCAACTTGGCCTGTGGGAATCTGATAGAGTGTCACCCAAGGAACATTTCTACAAAATTATTTGAAAATTGGCCTGACACTTTCGGAGAAGAAGATTTTTTTAAGCTTTCACTATAGCCATACAAGAGGCCCATGAGGGCCTATGCTCTACTGGGATGGTTCTTTGGTCATTTTCAATCCGGGCATGTATGTACTGTATGGTGAAATTGGATAGTAAATGGAGGCTTTATTGTGTTCACAAGCTGTTTTATACCAATTTTGACAATTTCAAGTGCCATAATCCAGTCTTGCATGGGCAGATCTGGCTGGTTTGCAAAAGGAACCGAGCTCTCATCAATATTTAACTACTACCTACCTTAGTTTAGTGAAGATCGGATATTAAATGGAGGCTCTATTGTGTTCACAAGCTGTATTACAGCGATTTTGACCATTTCAAGGGCCATAATCCAGTCATGCAAGAGCACATCTGGCTGGTTTGCGAAAGAAACCGAGCTCTCATCAATATTTAATTACTATCTAAGTTTGGTGAAGATCAGAGAGTAAATTGAGCCCTATTGTATTCACAAGCTCTATTATAGCAATTTTGACAATTTCAATGGCCATAATCAAGTCTTGCATGGGCGGATCTGGCTGGCTTTTGAAAGGAACTGAGGCTTCATCAATATTTAACTACTATCTAAGTTTGGTGAAGATCGGATAGTAAATGGAGGCTCTATTGTGTTCACAAGCTGTATTATAGCAATTTTGACAATTTCAAGGGCCATAATCCAGTCATGCAACGGCACATTTGGCTGGTTTTCGAAAGGAACCGAGCTCTCATCAATATTTAACTACTATTTAAGTTAGGTGAAGATCGAATAGTAAATGGAGCCTCTATTGTGTTCACAAGCTCTTTTATAGCAATTTCAGCAATTCCAAGGGCCATAATCCAGTCTTTCATAGGCAGATCTAGCTGGTTTGCGAAAGGAACCGAGCTTTGTCATAGTTTTTAAAATCAATAAATAAACATTTGTTTTTGTTTAAATAGATGTGTAACCAAAACGTCCCAGTTATGACACTCATATCAATGACAGTAGAAATGTCATTCCCCCCCCCCCCCCCCCCACTTCTCCATAAATCAATGTTTGCACTGCAAGTTTGCCCATGAAAACGTGTTAAATTAATAAAACAGAATTTATTTTGTAAAAAGTAAATAAGCATTCCTGTTAACGACAAATACAAAACTTCCAGAATTCTGACAAATATTCCTAAGATTTTGACAAGGAATTTCAAAATTCCTGGAATTGGCCCTTAAAGCAACTGAAATCCAGATGGCACGAAAAAAAAATGAAAAAAAATCGAATTCGCCCTAAATGTTATTCTTTATGTTATCCAAGTAAAACCAGGGTAGAAAATGTATCGTTTTTTTATCAATAAAGTGCTTGAGTCGTTTTCAATTGTCCCGATGAAGGGGTTTCCTATTTAAAAATACTTACCCCGTTACTGACAGCGTAGAATTTGTGACGGAAAAAGTATTGAAAACAAGAAAATCTCACCGATTATAGGGGTATGTAATATGTCAGTTATCATATTTCAATGCCCCAAATACAAAAATAACACTTTTTTTTTTCGACAGTTGGGTATCTGGAGTTCAGTCGCTTTAATGAAAGCACTAAATTATGCACTCTTGGCTGTTGGTGGATGTAATGATGGTAAAAATATTTCTGTAAGTGTTTAAGCTATATCTCTAATTGTTTTAAAAAAAATTGATTTGGTATGAAAAACTTAAACCAAAATTATAAATCGAAAAATGGACATAATTCTAAAAAAAAAATGGCAGAGTGATGTACTGTTGTCTGTAGATGGAGGTTATGATATTAAATAAGTATTGTAAGTGTATAAGCTATATATCTATACGAAAAACTTAACCAAAATTCTAAGTTGAAAAAGGGCCATAATTCAACAAGAGGGCCAAGATGGCCCTAAATAGATCACCTGAATGATAGTTAATTAGAAGCAAATATTTAACTGCAAATATCTGTGAAAATTTGATCAGGAGTTCAAATGAAACTGCAAGGAGTGGACACTCAGTTAAAGAAATAGTTTATCAGTAAAAGCCATTTTTATCTTGAAATCTAACAAGAGCTTTCTCAATTTCTGATGCTGCAGCAACAAAGGTTCTACACAGAATGCAAGTATTTGAACAATTTTGAAAGAGGACCATGAAAGGAACATTCCTGTGAAGTAACGTTGAAATTGGTCAAGTGGAATGGTAGGAGTTGTCATTTGTAGCTAAAAGTTCAATTTACCCCTTTTGTGATGACGCGAGGTTGCTATGATTTTGTAACTAATCAAAACAGCTTGAACAAATTAAATGTAGAGGATCACTGAAGTAGGATTTATATTCAATTTCCTTAATATCAGACAAGAACTTAAAACAAGAGGGCCATGATGGCCCTGGAATCGCTCACCTGATTTTTTTTTTCACTTTAGCTATATTAGCCCCGCCATCTGGCAAACATAGTTTCCGACCAATCGACTTGGCTTGAAGGAATCTGATAGAGGGTCACCCTAGGAACATTTCTACAAAATTATTTGAAAATCGGCCTGACACTTTTGGAGGAGAAGATTTTTTAAGTTTTCACTACAGCCATAAAAGACAAAATAGCCCCGACCCCTTGTGGCCATGTTTTTTGACCAATCAACATGGCTTGAAGGAATCTGATAGAGGGTCATCCAAGGAACATTTCTACAAAATTATTTGAAAATCGGCCTGACACTTTTGGAGAAGAAGATTTTTTAAGTTTGCACTATTGCTATATAAGGCAAAATAGCCCCGCCCTCCCTGGCGGCCATAATTTTTGACCAATCAACATGGCTTAAAGGAATCTGATAGAGGGTCATCCAAGGAACATTTCTACAAAATTATTTGAAAATCAGCCTGACACTTTTGGAGGAGAAGATTTTTTAAGTTTTCACTATAGCCGTATAAGGCAAAAAAGCCCCGCCCCCCTGGCGGCCATGTTTTTCGACCAATCAACATGGCTTCAAGGAATCTGATAGAGAGTCACCCAAGGAACATTTCTACAAAATAAGTTCAAAATCTGCCAACCAATTTGGGAGGAGAAGAATTTTGAAGTTTTTTTCGTTTCGTTGCCATGGAAACCAGAATTCTGCATGGATCCCAATAATTTGAAGGAATTCTGGTGAGGTCATTGAGAGGATGCTTTCTGTGAAGTTTCATCCCAATTGACCCACTGGTTACTGAGGAGAAGATGTTGAAGATTTTTTAAGTTTTCACTATAACCATAAAAGGCAAAATAGCCCCGCCCCCTGGCGGCCATGTTTTTCAACCAATCAACATGGCTTGAAGGAATCTGATAGAGGGTCACCCAAGGAACATTTCTACAAAATTATTTGAAAATCGGCCTGACACTTTTGGAGGAGAAGATTTTTTAAGTTTGCACTATAGCCATATAAGGTAAAATAGCCCCCCCCCCCCCCCCCCCCCCTGGCGGCCATGTTTTTCGACCAATCAACATGGCTTGAAGGAATCTGATAGAGGGTCACCCAAGGATCATTTCTACAAAATAATTTGAAAATCGGCCTGACACTTTCGGAGGAGAAGATTTTTTAAGAATTTTGAAGCTTTTTTCATTTCGTTGCCATGGAAACCAGAATTCTGCATGGATCCCAAAAATTTTAAGGAATTCTGGTGAGGACATTGAGAGGATGCTTTCTGTGAAGTTTCATCCCAGTTGACCCACCGGTTACAGAGGAGAAAATGTTGACGGACGACGGACGACTGACGACGGACGACGGACGACGGACAACGGACGCCGGACATAGGGCGATCACAATAACTCACCCTGAGCACTTCGTGCACAGGTGAGCTAAAAATGGAATTTCCAAATTTTGTCTTTTTACCCCTTGATGCCTCCTGACTGCCATGTTTTTCAACCTAACAGTATGCCTTGAACGATCTTTGTAGAGGCTCACCTAAGGAACATTTCTACCAAACTATAATGGAATCAGACATGCAGATTCAAAGAAGAAGATTTTTAAAGCTTGGACATTTTGCCCCCTTTCTGATGCTGCAGCAACCCTGGCGGCCACGTTTTTCAACAGATCAGACATATCTGAACAATCTTGGTAAAGGGTGCTCCAAAGAACATTTGTGAAAAATTATTTTCAAATCGGGCTAATTCTTTTGGACGAGAAGATTTTTTAAGTTTTAACAATACACATATAAGGAAAACAAGCTTAACCCCTGGCAGCCATGTTTTTTCAACGGATCGGAAATATTTGAACAATCTTGGTAAAGGGTGCCCCAATGAACATTTGTGCAAAATAATTCAAATCGGGCCAGTACTTTTGGACATGAAGATTTTTAAAGTTTTAACAATGCACATATAAGGAGAACAAGCTCCGCCCCCTGGTGGCCATGTTTTTCAACCGATCAGGAATATTTGTGGAAAATAATTGTCAAATCAGGCCAGTACTTTTGGACAAGAAGATTTTTAAAGTTTTAACAATGTACATATAAGGAAAACAAGCTCTGCCCCCTGGCAGCCATGTTTTTCAACGGATCGGAAATATTTGAACAATCTTGGTAAAGGGTGCCCCAAGGAACATAATTATGTGCAAAATAATTTTCAAATCGGGCCAGTACTTTTTGACAAGAAGATTTTTAAAATATTAACAATGCACATATAAGGAAAACAGGCTCCGCCCCCTGGCGGCCATGTTTTTCAACCGATCGGAAATATTTGAACAATCTTGGTAAAGGGTGCCCCAATGTACATTTGTGCAAAATAATTTTCAAATCGGGCCAGTATTTTTGGACAAGAAGATTTTTAAAGTTTTAACAATGCACATATAAGAAAAATAAGCTCCGCCCCCTGGCGGCCATGTTTTTCAATGGATCGGAAATATTTGAACAATCTTGGTAGAGGGTACCCCAAGGAACATGTGTGCAAAATAATTTTCAAATCGGGCCAGTACTTTTGGACAAGAAGATTTTTTAAGATTTGGCAATTTTCCCCTTTTGTGTTGCCGCAGCAACCAAAGTTCTCGATGGAATTTAAATCTTTGAACAATTTTGAAAGAGGTCCACCCAAGGAACATTCCTGTGAAGTTTGGTTGAAATTGGTCAAGTGGTTAAGGAGGAGATGATCTAAATGTCTAAATGTTAACGACAGACGACGGACGACGCCGGACGGACAAAAAGTGATCAGAATAGTTCACCTTGAGCCTTTGGCTCTAGGTGATCTAAAAACCTTGACAGAGTTATGTACTGTTGTCTGATGATAGAGGTTATGATGGAGAAAAAGTGTTGTAAGTTTCAAAGCAATATCTGTAATGGTTTTGACCAAAAAAGTGAATTGGTACAAAAAAATTAACCAAAATTCTAAGTCGAAAAAGGGCCATAACTCTTACAAAAAACCTTGACAGAAATATGTACTCATGCCTGTTGATGGAGGTAATGATGGTAAATAAGTGTTGTAAGTTTCAAAGCAATATCTGTAATGGTTTTGACAAAAAAGTGAATTGGTACAAAAAACTTAACCAAGTTGTGGCATCCGGTTTAATGAGTTTTGACTATATATTTATTGAATCAAGATGATAACATTATGGATAAAGGAAAAATTACCTCATCATGAGAAAAAACACAAATCATGAGGATAAATGTAATGAAAATTACTAACATTCTCATGCATATGTTTTATTTTCCATTTCTTGATTTACTACAGAATGCCAGTTAACCCGACACCTAGTTATCTCGACACCCAGTCAACCCGTCCCCTTTTCGGTTAATCCGACACCCGATATAAATTTCATGTGTGAAATTCGGTCAACCCGACACCTCCCTATATTTTACCGTATACATGAAGAATTATTGAAACTGTATTTCCTGATCTTTGACTCAAATAATTACACACGATATGGACAAGTGTTGTTGTTGTTGTTGATACCATAATAAACAATTCGGGCCTAGAATATGTTGTACCCTATATGATGTTTTACTATAACAGAACAGAAAATTATGTATATAACACCTCATGGACAAACTTCGTTTAAAATGTAGTATTGTTATAACATGATCAATTATAATAGTTTCCGACTTTGAAATTGACACAGATTAAGTGTAATTGGTTGTCTAATTAGTTGTTGATTATGTTGTTTCTATTTTCGTTTAAATATAATTAAAATGTGCTTTTTTACATTAATAAATTGTGTCCTTTAATAAACGGTGTTTGCATGTTTATTTATCACCTTAAAATATCTACCTTTGATATATTGACGACAAAGTGGATTTCCTGATAGATCTTAATAATTAGTTTGCATGTTGATTTTTGAGTAATAAGCAAGCTTGTATATATAACCGTTATATAAGTTATATCAATAGTTATATAAAATTAAATGTGCTTGTGAAATATTACTTATTGTTCATTTTAAAACTATTCGTGCAATGGCAGATAATTGTGTACATTGTGGTTTAGAGGTGCCTACACGTCAGCATGCAGTATCTTGCGATGTCTGCAATAGCTGGCAACACAGAATTTGTGAAACGGGTAAGTACAATTTTTTTAAATAAATTGTCCTGCACTCTGTGCTTGTTATTTCATGTATCTTCAAAGACTCAAAGTTCTCAAAACAGTATGTTTTCCTAACCGATTTCAAATAATTGTAGAAATCGATCGTTAAGGCTCCTTTTAGTTTTCAGAGAATCAGTATATCACATTTCATGTATCTTCAAAGACTCAAAGTTCTCAAAACAGTATGTTTTCCTAACCGATTTCAAATAATGGTAGAAATCGTTAAGGCTCCTTTTAGTTTTCAGAGAATCAGTATATCACATTTCATGTATCTTCAAAGACTTCTCAAAACAGTATGTTTTCCTAACCGATTTCAAATAATGGTAGAAAACTCGTTTTAGTTTTCAGAGGATCAGTCAATTCATATCACATACAGTCAATTCTTAGAAGAAAGGTAGAAATCGTTAATAATTAACGAATGCTCCTTTTCTCATCAAAATTACGGGAATCAGTATATCACATACAGTCAATTCTTAGAAAGGCAGGATCAGGGCCGCCGTTTTACGTGCTGCTTACTATGTTGCACAGAGAGAGTGAACAAATATCAGAATACGTGAGATTAGTAAACGAGGCCAAGTTGACCCGGCGACAAAGAAAGAATAGTAAAGCAGCCGAGGCAAGGATATTTACCCTTTGGGACAGGTAACTGACTTTATTTATTGCGATATTACTTATTTGATCCTCATATAAATACCACCTATTCACATGACTATATACTTAATGGCACATAATTAAACCTACATGTTTTATATTTTCAGATACCGGGACGGAGAGATGTCCGCTACTTCGCTTCTGAAGCAAGTTTCAATCGTCTACAAGATCCGTTTAACTAGGCAAGATTCTTCAGAAGAAACTGACAGCGAGTGATTTTATTATGTTATGTTCTGTACTGTAAATATGTAAACCTTGTTGGTAAACGTGTAAAAAAAATGTGTGTATGTTTGTATAATTCAATGTTTCTTGTAAATTATATATTTTATAAATTTTAAATATCGTGTTTTTTTCTCTTTAACTTGCCCTGAAAAATAAAATTTATCATCTATGATATATCGTACGAGATATTCTAGGCTCGAATTGTAAGTTATGGTAACAACAACAATAAAACGTGGTCAAATCGAAAACAGATGTGAATAAGCAATAAATAACGCCCGATACTTAAAGTAATAATTTTTAAATGAGGTGTCAGGTTAACCAAAAAAGGTGTCGGATTAACCGAAAAGGGGACGGGTTGACTCCGAATTTTACCTATAGGTGTCGGGTTAACCAAAAAAGGTGTCAGATTAACCGAAAAGGGGACGGGTTGACTAGGTGTCGAGATAACTAGGTGTCGGGTGACTGGATACCTTTACTACAACAGTGAACAGTTTTTCAACATCAGTGGCACAGATTTGAAAACATGCCAAAATAAAAGTTTTAAAAATGCTTACATACATTGGAAAATATTCTGCTTAATAGAAACCATTCGCAATAATTGGTATGCTTTCTTTTCCCATAAGTATTTAAAGTATTTGTATCCTGCCAAGACTATTGTTAAATTCATTGCACGGAAAATATCCCACTTTCAGATCATGAAACTCCCCTTTGAAAGTGTGTGAATTATTTTTCCCCTAAGAAAAAATTCCGCTGCAGACGTCTTTCAAAACATAAAGTTTAATAATTGAAGAGAATAGAAAACAATGTTTTGAAAGGAATAAATGATATGCTTTTTTTTTAATAAAAACAAATTGTAAATTGTAAATTGTTTTGAAAGGAATAAATGATATGCTTTTTTTTTAATAAAAACAAATTGGAAATTGTAATATCACCAAAATATTTCAACTTTCATTTGCTAAGACTTTACATAACGAATAGAAGGGCTCAATGATATAGGGTAAATTTCTGTTAGTCTTTGAAAGGTTGAAGAAAAAATATTTCCGACAACTTGTCCGTCCGAAATAATTATCCACATACAAAAGCATTGAATTTGCCTGCATTAGAAAAACATACACAGTTTACAGAATCTTCTTTATACAATGAAAATTCTGAGTTTTACCTAATTATATCCGTGCATGTTATAAGTTCAACTCAACAATAAGCCCTGTAAGTCCTAAAATCAAGCAGTGCTCTGATGTTTTAATCTAATATCCATGGACTTTCATTTCGTTTCTTGGTCGCCATTTGTAAACAAGATTATGCAAATGAGCAAATCAAGGGAAGTAATCATGTTTTCTAATTTCAAGGAAAATTACCAAATGAAAATTAATCACACATGTTTGCTTTAAATTATAAGAACATTCATTGCATTGTGTTAATTTTTAATTATTTTACGCGTTTCGTATACTGAACTACGGAATCATACTTGACAATTTCTTTTTAGACCTTGAAACGAATGTTGGAGATTATCTGCTGGGATACATGCACCAAGACCAGATCAGCCAATGAAATCAGTCGTAACAAAACATTTTGGACCTTCAACCAATCGCAACTAATCTAACAAATACCTGCGTGGTATATTCAATGCATGAGAAATCCACGTTGATGCCACATTACTAAATATTTATCTGGGTTTTGTTTATATAGAAGTCCTACAATGTTCATTACTATTTTGAAAGTGTGAGACACATTACAACAGACAGATACAAAATGCTGTCAGATGCATTTACGAGGTAAACCACCTTCAATTCTTCATATAAACTCGAAATCCATTGGTTTTCGTTGATGAAACTTGTTGCTCCCGCCCATGTGACATGTGAGAAAACATGTTTCCAATATTGAAGTTCCATCAATCGTATGCAAAAGCTTGGCAACATAATTGCAAGTAAGGACGAACTTCTTACAGTATCAAGTGAAACAAATCGGTTGTTCAGCTGTTGTTTACTTAGATTGGCACCAGATCTCGATTACACTTTACTGTTCTGTATACATTAGAAAACAAGTCATTAAGACTGTCATTTATGAATGTTTTAGCATTTGATTTATGAATGTTTTGTATCAAATACCACTTTTATGACATGTCTTGGCTTCTGCCATCTTAATCGATATGAACCACATGCTTAACATTACTGGCGGAACGATATTTGCCCTAATTTTATGTTTGCCATGTGGGTCTGCCATGTGGTTTCAATTGTGGATGTCATGGCTCCTCTTTTTGTATTTTATAATATTTAAGTATTATTCCTTGGTCATTCATCCACCAGTTTATATTATCATGTAAGAATATATGTTGGTGCACATGGTAGGTAGTGAATAAGTTTACTTGCATACATTAGTGACATGGGTAAGAGGGATAATTTACCTAATTGTATCAGAAATTTGCTATGTCCGAATTGTTAGTATTGCAGATTTGGAACAGGGTGTCCAAGGTTCGATTCTCGGTCACATTGGTCATATTGAAGAGATCTTGGGTAACGGCAGCTCACATTTCCTAACTAGTACTGGTTAATATACCCAGGGATCAGGGCCATGATAAGTCTTGCACTGTATTATACTGGTATTTATGAGATGTCATTGTAATTCAAATTTTTTTTTTTTCACTGATAAATGTGTTATTTTTTGCCTTTGAAATTGTTTACCAATTTAATAACTTATGTCTTTTTATGTCAAACTTAAACTATCACTTGACTTAACAAACATCGTAATATATATCTATAAATTTGATTTTTGATTAAAAAGAATTAATAGGAAAATAAAGGTAACAATTCTTTTTTGGCTTTTAAAGTAAAGAACTATTTGGCTCTGAAATCCAAAAAGTGTCGCAAACTCTTCAAATTTGGTGAAAAGAATTTTTAAACCAGTGCAGACCATGAGGGATCATGAATAAGTCAACTGTATCTGTGATACAAATTAAATAATGTTGCAAA
This sequence comes from Serripes groenlandicus, assembly GCA_031761405.1. Lineage (NCBI taxonomy): Eukaryota > Metazoa > Mollusca > Bivalvia > Cardiida > Cardiidae > Serripes > Serripes groenlandicus. The sequence goes on from JASEVX010000001.1 coordinate 252,355,136, forward strand.
ACGTAAAATACCAATTAAAGAAAAACTTAAAGCTCGAATCAGTAAAATTAATACTTTTATATAGATTTTTCATATTTTTGACAAGGTGTTTTCTAAGCTGCCTATTGCTAATTTGTTGTATGTGGTAGAACTTAAAGCTCGAATCAGTAAAATTAATACTTTTATATAGATTTTTCATATTTTTGACAAGGTGTTTTCTAAGCTGCCTATTGCTAATTTGTTGTATGTGGTATTGCAGGGCTTTTTTACCCTATTAAACAGAGGCCGATCAAGAAAAAATATCAAGAAGCGTGGGCCCGAAAAAAATCTTGACTTTGGCGTGTCCACAAATAAAACACCTAAATCAGTAAATGAAGACCTATCATGTGGCACCGATGATTGGCAAAAATCAGATACATATTTGAGTGAGACTTTTTTCCCGCCCACTTCTGAACTGTCACCGTCTTCGTACAATGATAATCATAATGTTAATTCATTGCCTTCTAATAGTTGAACTCTTTAAAAACAAATGTCTTTATAAGATATTACTCATGTGCATCAACAACAAAATCTCTCTTACTTTATATATAGCCATTATTTTAATATATATCAGCTAGCTATTTGTCTACTACACCATGCCGTAGACTTGTTACTAGCTTACTAATATCTGACGGGTTATCTGATTATTTTATGACTATAAAGTGAATTATTTTGGACTTACCTCCCTTGTTGATGTTTTTGTTAAACCAGTTAAATCATAGTTAATACATGTATTACATGATAATTAAATTTTTTACACATGATTGCACTTCATTTCCGTTTCATTTTTTTCCCCAGTTAACCTCCTAAACACGCTATTTTTTCCCAATCTCAAAGGCTTGGGCTGGGCCTCTTCCCAATTTGTAGTAAAAAAGCCCTGTATTGGTTAAGCTCTCAAGTGATTCAAATCCCAGTAAACATAGAAAACTATATGTCAAGAAATGCAGACCATACATATGACTTGCATGGCTGTGTAGTATACTAGAATAATGTGCTTATCTGATTTTTCCCATCTCTCAGTCCATGGTCAGCAGAAGTTCTAATCACTGGAGATACAAAGTTGCCGCTATTTGATGACAGTGATGATGTCCTTGACTTGAACTACTGTGGCAACAGGTTTGATATTCCTTTTTCACTTATAAGACACATTTCTATGCCCCTGCAGCAGAAGACTGTGAAAAAAGAATTGCTCAAATAATTCTTCATTTTTCCCAGATGTTTTCAAAGTCTGCATCAGTCATAACACTCATGGATACTGCATTTTTAACTTGAGAATGTTGAAACTTTATCAGAATGGTTGTCTTGATAATATGTAGGTCACATTTGAACAAGGGTCATGTTTGGTTTAAAAAGTAGCTCACTATGTCAAATTGAAGGAAAACCTTGTTAAAACTCAGAAAGCCGCAATTTAATATTCAGCAGTTTGAAATTCAGTCAGAATGATTGTCTTAATAATATCTAGGTCAAGTTTGAATATGCGTCAGAAAGCGTCTATATGGGGGAAAGGATTAATAATATCTAGGTCTAGTTCAAATATGGGTTATATTGGGTCAGAAACTAGGTCACTAGGCCAAGTTAAAGGGAAATCTTGTTAACACTGTAGAAGCCTTTTTAGCTCACCTATGTACGAAGTGCAAGGTGAGCTATTGTGATCACATTTTGTCCGGCGTGCGTCGTCAACATTTGAGCGTGTTAACACGCTAAGGTCCACATTTTGAATCCAATCTTCATGAAAGTTTATCAGAACATTCATCTCCATAAAATCTTGGACAAGTTTGAAACTGGGCCATATGAGGTAAAAAACTAGGTCACTAGGTCGAATTGAAGGAAAATCTTGTTAACACTCTGGAGGCCATATTTTCAACTTGAGCATGTTGAAACTTGATCAGAATGTTTGTCTTGATGATATGTAGGTCAAGTTCGAACATGGGTCACGTCTGGTCAAAAAGTAGGTCACTAGGTCAAATTGAAGGAAAATCTTATTAACACTCTAGAGGCCGCAATTTTTGCTTCAGCAGTTTGAAATTTTGTCAGAATGTTTGTCTTAAAAATATCTAGGTCAAGTTCGAATATGGGTTATGTCGGGTCAAAAACTAGGTCACTAGTGCAAGGTGAGCTTTTGTGATTGCTCACCGTCTGTCGTCCGTCCGTCCGTTCACATTTTCCTACAAACGACTGCTCCTCCTTGACCAATTTACCAAATTCAAAATAATTTTACAGGAATGTTCCTTGGGTGGATCTCTTTCAAACATGTTCAAAGAATTCTATTCCATGCAGAACTTTGGCTGCCACGGCAACAAAAAAGGGGAAATTAACCAAAACTTAAAAAATCAAGCTCAAAAACAAAAGTACTGGCCCGATTTGAAAATTATTTTGCACAAATGTTCCTTGATGTACCTTCTACCAAGATTGTTCAAATATTTCCGATCCGTTGTAAAACATGGCCGCCAGGGGGCAGAGCTTATTTTCCTTATATGTGCATTGTTAAAACTTTAAAAATCTTCTTGTCCAAAAGTACTGGCCCGATTTGAAAACTATTTTGCACAAATGTTCCTTGGGGTACCTTCTACCAAGATTGTTCAGATATTTCTTATCCGTTGAAAAACATGGCCGCCAGGGGCCGGAGCTTATTTTCCTTATATGTGCCAGTGTCCGACAAATTTCAGAATTGTTTGGTAGCCCACTGGGCTACCAGATTTGGAAGCTGGTAGCCCGAAATATCGCGGATGCCAATGAGTGTTTTTTGATTATTTTTGTTTTCTACTTCTGTACAAACATAATATTAAGAGCACACCATGTACATGATTTAAGGGTAATGACCATTTCAAATAACATGACTGTGTTGCAAAAGACCTGAAGTGCAGCATTCAGTTAAAAAAAATGAAATTTGGAAAAAAGACTTTTTGATAGAGCTTAACAGATAGGAGAAAATTGGTACTAAAGATTTTCAAGATTACTTTTCACTAGGTTATTTGAAATATTCTGCATAAAATGTATGTATTTTATCCATATTTACAAAAGATTTAAAAGCTAGTGACAGAAATGTTTAAACTTGAGACCAAAAAATCAAATGATGTAGTATAAACTCTTTAAATTGGAGGTCACCGATTTAGGTCCCTCACCGAAACAGGGCATACGATACGAGTGTCAGTTTTACAAAGAACGCCATATTAAATAAGATTCAATTTTATTAACCAAAAGTCAAATTTATCAGGTTCAATGAAGTTATAAACCCTTTCCCTCATATAGACGCTCTCCGACGTCTCTGCAGCAGACAGCTTTTTGAAAACATAGTGACAACAGAAGAAATTGATCAAAACAAGCAATATCTCCTTTTACCACAATGTTTTCCACTTAGTCATAGGTTATCCATTATATTTTTTATTTTTTGACAAAATATGTTCAAAGTCGTCTGCTGCAGAATTGTTGTATGAGGGAAAGGGTTAAATCATAAAATATTGTCAAAAACAATGACGCGAATAATACCGTAACACATGTAACACGTTAAATTTGTTTCATGTGTTACGGTATTATTCACAACATAGCCGCCATTTTGATAATTGCGCAATGTTAATCATGGTTCCCTACTGAGAATTTGAAATCGGTAAACAGCGTTGAATGTAAACATCGGGGTCCACTCTTGATCGGGGTCGTCGGGTCGTTAACGTCATTGACCCAATTTCTCATTTATTCCAATGAAATCGCAATTATTAAGTCATATGATTTTTTTCCCGCCGGTTATGCTAATTAATTTTGGTAAACAAAGCCGTGATTGGGCATTTATTATTCATTATAGATTTCATCCCAAACATTTTCTTTGACATATCGCATACTATGTCGATTATGAAGGTGTTTCATATTTGATTAACGACAAGATAAGATCTAGAAGTGGTCGTATTGTATTGTCTTTAATATTTGGATCGAATTTATTTTATTAACTTCTGCATGGTGACAATTTTCTTCTCCGTCTTTCTGAACCGGTCTGCACCAGTTTGCAAACATCGCATACCGAAAGTAGAAATATGGATCAAAATACGTTTAAGGGAATATTTGAATTTCATTGGTTATTCGCAATCATTCATGGATTAACACCAGGGAACAATGGTCACTAATGATTGGACCGCCGTAATGGGTATATATATCACGTTAATTGACTATTACTGAAGCGATTCGGTTGGCTGAAACCACTCGATCTGAAAGGTTGGTAACTCCGCCTACTGATATTGATTTGTTTATGGTCACAGCGAGTGGTTTTCGCATGTAACATACAGTCACTGTTTATACACGACATGTGTGTAAGTAATTAAGCCGGGCTACCAGACACGGGAATAAACAGTAGCCCGGGCAATTATTGTGGTAGCCCCCGGGCTCCGGGCAATGGATTTGTCGGACACTGTGCATTGTTAAAACTTTAAAAATCTTCTTTTCCAAAAGAACTTGCCTGATTTGAAAATTATTTTGCACAAATGTTCCTTTGGGCACCCTTTACCAAGATTGTTCAAATATTTCCGATCCGTTGAAAAATATGGCGGCCAGAGAGCGGAGCTTGTTTTCCTTAATTATTTTGCACAAATGTTCCTTGGGGCACCCTTTACCAAGATTGTTCAAATATTTCCAATCCGTTGAAAAACATGGCCGCCAGGGGGTGGCGCTTGTTTGCCTTATTATGTGCATTGTTAAAAGTTTAAAAATCTTCTTGTTCAAAAGTACTGGCCCGATTTGAAAATTATTTTGCACAAATGTTCCTTTGGGCACCCTTTACCAAGATTGTTCAAATATTTCCGATCCGTTGAAAAACATGGCCGCCAGAGGGCGGAGCTTGTTTTCCTTATTGTGTCACCTTGTTTTACATTTACTTGTATAAAAATCTTGTCTTAAAGTTTAATATTTGAAATCTAACTTCATCTAGTGGACTTCTACCAAGATTGGTCAAATTATTATAGCCTTGGTGTCAAATATGGCTCCACCCTGGGGATCACTTGTTTTACATAGACTTGTTAAGGTAAACACTTTAAAAATATTCTTGTCCATTTGCTATAAATGTTCTTTGGGTGCCCCTCTACTAAGACTTCAAATTATTTTGATAGGATGTGAACATGGCCACCAGGGGCTTGTTTTCTGTATATATGTATAGACAAAGAACAATGAAAACTTTTTAAGTTTGATTAAATCAGATGAGCGATATAGGACCATCATGATCCTCTTGTTTGCTTTAGCAGCTTGAAATTTGGTCAGAATGTTTGTCTTAAAAGATATCTAGGTCAAGTTCAAATATGGGTCATATTGGGTCAGAAACTAGATCACTAGGCCAAATTGAGGGAAAATCTTGAAGTGCAAGGTGAGCTATTGTGATCACATTTTGTCCGGCGTCCGTCCGTTGTGCGTCATCCGTCGTGCATCATCAACATATCGGCTTGTTAACACTCTACAGGCTACATTTTACATCCAATCTTCATGAAAGTGTATCAGAACATTCATCTCCATCAAATCTTGGACAAGTTCGAAACTGGGCCATATGAGGTTAAAAACGAGGTCACTAGGTCAAATTGAAGCAAAATCTTGTTAACACTCTGGAGGCCACATTTTCAACTTGAGCATGTTGAAACTTTATCAGAATGTATGTCTTGATGTAGGTCAAGTTCGAACATGGGTCATGTTGGGTCAAATTGAAGGAAAATCTTGTTAACACTCCAGAGGCCGCAATTTTGTCAGAATGTTTGTCTTAAAGATATCTAGGTCAAGTTTAAATATGGGTCATATTGGGTCAGAAACTAGGTCACTAGGCCAAATTGAGGGAAAATCTTTTTAACTCTGTAGAAGCCGCATGTTTTGCTACAGCAACTTGAAATTTGGTCAGAATGTTTTTCTTGGATGATATGTAAGTAAAGTTTGATCAAGGTCATGTTGGGTCAAAAGGTAGGTCACTAGGTCAAATTGAAGGAAATCTAGAGGCCGCATTTTTTGCTTCAGAATGTTTGTCTTAAAGATATTTAGGTCAAGTTTGAATATGGGTCATATTGGGTCAGAAACTAGGTCACAAGGCCAAATTGAAGGAACATCTTGTTAACTCTGTAGAAGTGGAATTTTTTGCTACAGCAGCTTGACATTTAATGAGAATGTTTATCTAAATGATATCTAAGCCAATTTCGAATATGGATCATGTATGGTCAAAAACTAGGTCACTAGGCCAAATTGAAGGAAAATCGTGTAAACACTTTGGATGAAATTTGGTCAGAATGTTTGTCTGAATTATATCTAGGTCAAGTTCAAGTTCGAATATGAGTCATATTGGGTCAGAAACAAGGTCAATAAAGGAAAATATTGTTCAAACTCCGGAGGCCTCATTTTTACTTTGAGCAAGTTGAAAATTTGTCAGAATGTTGTCTTGATGATATCTAGTCCATGTTAGAATATGGGTCATATCAGGTAAAAAAATATAGATCACTAGGCCAAATGAAGGAAAATCTTGTTAACACTGTGGAGGTTGCATTCAGAATAATTGTCTTGATGTGTTTTGCATTGCAGTACATTGTATAATTAAGGTGAGCGATCCAGGGCCCTCTTGTTAATTTCAGCATGATGAAACTTTATCAGAATGTTTTTCTTGATATGTAGGCCAAGTTCGAATATGGGTCATGCTGGGTCAAAAGCTAGGGCACTAGATCAAATTGAAGGAAAATCTTGTTAACACTTTGGATGCCGCATTTTCTGCTTCAGCAGCTTGAAAATTTGGTCAGAATGTTTGTCTGAATTATATCTAGGTTAAGTTCGAATATGGGTCATATTGAATCAGAAACTAGGTCAATAAAGGGCAAGTTGAAACTTTGTCAGAATGTTGTCTTGATGATATCTAGTCCATGTTAGAATATGGGGTCATATCAGGTAAAGAAATATGGATCACTAGGCCAAATGAAGGAAAATATTGTTAACACTGGAGGTTGCATTCAGAATAATTGTCTTGATGTGTTTTACATTGCAGTACATTGTATAATTAAGATGAGCGATCCAGGGCCATCATGGCCCTCTTGTTTTTGCTCACCAGAGCATGAAGTGCTCAAGGTGAGTTATTGTGATCGCCTTTTGTCCGTCGTCTATATTTGCTTGTTAACACTCTAAGAGGCAAACATTTTGCATCCAATCATTATGAAAGTTTATCAGAACATACATCTCCATCAAATCTAGGTCAAGTTTGAAACTGGGTCATGTGGGGGTCAAAACTAGGTCACTAGATCAAATTAAATAAAAAATCTTGATAACACTCTGGAAGCCGTATTTTAAACTTGTCTTATTGATATCTATGCCAAGTTTCGAATACAGGTCATGTTGGGTCAAAAACTAGGTCACTAAGCCAAATTGAAGGAAAATCTCGTTAACAATCTTGCGGTCCGCAAAAATATGGGTCCTATTAGATCAGAAACTATGTCACTAGGCCAAAATGGAAAGAAAAATCTTGTTAACATTGTAGAAGACGCATTTTTTTTGCATCAGCAGCTTAACATTTGGTCAGAATGTTTATCTTAATGATATCTAGGCAAATATGGGTTCATAACTAGGTCACTAGGCCAAATTGAAAGAAAATCTTGTAAACACTCTGGAGGCTTTTTTTTTTTTTGCTTCAGCAGCTTGAAATATTTTCAGAATGTTTTGTCTGTATGATATCTAGGTCAAGTTTGAAACTCGGCCATATTGGGTTGGAAACTAGGTCATTAGGCCAAATTGAAGGACAATCTTGTTAACACTCTAGAGGCCACGATTCTGGCTTCAGCAGCGTGACATTTTGTCAGATGTTTGTCTTGATAATATCTAGGTCAAGTTCGAATATGGGGTCATATTGGGTCCAGAAACTAGGACACTAAGCCAAATTTGTAGAAAGCCGCTTTTTTGGCTACAGCAGCTTGAAATTTGGTCCAAATGTTTATCTGAATTGTAATCTATGTCAAGTTCGAATATTGGTCATGTCCACGTTAAAATATAGGTCACTAGGCGAAATTGAAGGGAAATTTTGTTAACACTCTGGATGCTGATTTTAGTTTGAGCATGTTGAAACTTTTATCAGAATGTTTGTCTTGATGATATGTAAGCCAAGTTCGAATATTGGTCACGTCTGTTAAAAATGAGGTCACTCGGCCAAGAAGAAACAATCTTGGTTAACACTCTGGAAGCCGCAATTTTGGCTTGATCATGTTGTAACTTTGTCAGAATATCTAAGTTAAGTTCGAATATGGGTTGGGTCAGGTCAAAAGATAGATTACTAGGCCAAATTGTAGAACACTCTTGTTAACACATGGGTGGCGAAATATGATTTTGACTTACTTGTCCGTTTTTTTTCAAAAATGCAATTTTGCAATTGTCTGTATGATTGTTATATAGTAAATCCCTACAAAATTTCACTTGTCCGCACAGGGCTATGGGGACAAGCTTGGCAATACGGACAATGGATTTTTGCCACTCCTGTAACACAATATAGAGAATCGCATTTTTTGACTTGAGCAGCTTGAAAATTTGTCAGAAAGTTTGTCTTGATGATATTGCCATTGGCGTTGAAAGAGTCTTAAAATGGCCCCATTTTCAGGTGAGCGATCCAGGGCCTCATGGCCCCTCTTGTTTGATTCAGCAGCTTAAAAATTTGGTCAGAATGTTTTTCTGAATTGTTATCTAGGAAAAGTTCGAATATGGGTCATTTTGGTTCGGAAACTAGGTCACTAGGCCAAATTGAAGGGAAATCTTGTTAACTCTCGGGATGCTGCATTTTTTAGATCACCTAGAGCCGAAGGCTCAAGGTGAGCTATTCTGATCACTTTTTGTCCGTCCGTCCGGCCGGCCGGCGTTAACTTTTTAGCTTTAAACACATCATCTCCTCCCAAACTCCAAGGACAATTTCCGTGAAACATCACAGGACTGTTCCTCTGGTTGGCCTCTTTCAAAGTTGTTTCCAAAGATTTAAATTCCATGGAGAACTTTGGTTGCTGCGGCATCAAAAAGGGGACAAAAATGTCCAAACTTTAAAAATCTTCTCCTCCGAATCTGCCTGTCAGATTCAAATATAATTTGGTAGAAATGTTCCTTGGGTGACCCTCTATGAAAATTGTTTCAAGCCATACTGATTGGTCGAAAAACATGGCAGTTCAGGCGGCATCAGAAAAGGGGCAAAATGACAAAAATTTGAAAATTCCATTTTTATGAAAGTGTTTGTCTGATTTTAAGAAAATATAAAACGAATTTTTACTTTAATGATCCTCTATTTAATTTGTTAAAGCCGTTTTGATTGGTTACACAATCATAGCAACCAGGGCGTCATCACATAGGGGTAAATTGAACTTTTAGCTACAAATGACAACCAACACCTGCCATTCCAATAGACCAATTACTACAAAACATCACAGGAATGATCCTTTTTGTGGTCCTCTTTCAAAATTGTTCAAAGATTAAAATTCCAATGAGAACTTTGGTTGCTGCGGCATCAGAAAGGTGACAAAATGTCCAAACTTTAAAAATCTTCTCCTCCGAATCTGCCTGTCAGATTCAAATATAATTTGGTAGAAATGTTCCTTGGGTGGACCCACTATAAAAATTGTTCAAGCCATACTGATTGGTCGAAAAAACATGGCAGTCAGGCGGCATCAGAAAAGGGGCAAAATGACAAAATTTGAAAATTCCATTTTTATGAAAGTGTTTGTCCTGATTTTAAGTAAATATAATACGAATCTTACTGTAATGATCCTCTATTTAATTTGTTTAAGCCGTTTTGATTTGGTTACGCAATCATATCAACCAGGTGTCATCACAAAAAGGGTAAATTGAACTTTTAGCTACAAGTGACATCCAACTCCTACCATTCCAATAGACCAATTTCCACAAAACATCACAAGAATGTTCCTTTGGTGGTCCTCTTTCAAAATTGTTCAAAGATTTAAATTCAAATTTTAAAATCCTTTTCCTCCATAATCTACTTGTGCGATTGCAAGATAATTTGGTAGAAATGTTTCTTAAGTGACCCTCTAAATAAACTGTTGAAGCCATATTGATTTGGTTGAAAAACAGCGCAGCAAGGCGGCATCAGGAAAGGTGCAAAATGACAAAAACTTTATAATTCCATTCTTATTAAAGTTCTTGTTAGATTTCAAGATATAAATGGCCTTTACTGATAAGCTGTTTCTTGAGAAGTGTCCACTCCTTTCAGTTTCATTTGCACCTGATAAAATTTTCCAGATATTTGCAGTTAAATATTTGCTACTAATTTACTATCAATTAGGTGATCGATTTAGGGCCATCTTGGCCCTCTTGTTAATTTGAGCATGTTGAAACTTGATCTGAATGTTTTTCTTGATATGTAGGCGAAGTTCGAATATTGGTCATGTCTGTTAAAAAGTAGGTCACTCGGCCAAATTGAAGAACAATCTTGTTAACACTTTGGAAGCCGCATTTTTGGCTTGAGCATGTTGAAACTTTGTCAGGATATTTGTCTTCATTATATCTATTAAAGCTAAGTTTGAATATGGGTCAATTCAGGTCAAAAACTAGGTCACTAGGCCAAATTGTAGAACAATCTTGTTATACCCCCCACAAACAAACCACAAACAAGTTTTGGGCGGGTATATTATAATATAGGAATCGCCCTGTCTGTCCGTCTGTCTGTCCATATGTCTTGTAAATGCAACTCCTCCTTAACGGCTGGACAGATTCTGATGTAGTACACAACCTGAGGATATGCATGAAGTATGATTATCCCGATCGAAAATATTTCAAGGGAGATAATTGCCATTACTTAGTCCAATGTGGGACGGGGGTATCCTTTTGTGAGTTCACTCACAGTTCTAGTTAACTTTGACTTGAGCAGCTTGAAATTTTGTCTTGATGATATTGCCATTGGCACTGAAAGAGTCGAGTCTTAAATAGCCCATTCTCAGGTAAGCGATCCAGGGCCTCATGGCCTTCTTGTTAACTTGATCATGTAAATTGTTGAAACTTTATCAGAATGTTTTTCTTGATGATAGGTAGACCAAGTTCGAATATTGGTCATGTCTGTTCTAAAACTAGGTCACTAAGCCAAATTGAAGGAAACTTTAACACTGTAGAAGCCACATTTTTTGCTTCAGAAGCTTTAAATTTGGTCAGAATGTTTATCTTAATGATATCTAGACCAAGTTTGAATATCGGTCATATTGGGTAAGAAACTAGGTCAATAAAGGAAAATATTGTTCAAACTCAGGAGGCAGCATTTTTACTTTGAGCAAGTTGAAATGTTGGTCTTGGTGATATCTAGTCCATGTAGGAATATGGGTCATATCGGGTATAACAATATAGATCACTAGGCCAAATGAAGGAAAATCTTGATTACCCTCTGGAGGTTGCATTTTGAATCTTTGTCAGAATAATTGACTTGATGTGTTTTGCATTAGAAATCACATTGCATAACTCAGGTGAGCGAACTAGGCCCTCTTGTTTGAAATGCAGCATTGAAAATATTGTGCGAAAGAAGAAATTGATGATTTTGTGGAATTTTCAGTTCACCTGAGCATGAAATGCTCGCGTTGAGCTATTGTGATAACCCTATGTACCTTGTCAGTATTGGTCATCTGGCCAATTTCAACCGTACTTCCAGGAATCCGCCGTGGTTAGCGTCGGCGATTTGAAACCGGGTGTCACAGGTTCTATCCCCAGTCGCAGCACGACGGTCATGGTGGAGTGCTCTTGGGCAAGGCACATTTTCTAGCCTAGTACTGGTTTGTTTACCCAGGGATCATGAACTGTCGCCGTGATATAACTGAAATAATGTTGAAAATGGCATAAAACCCCAATAAAACAAATCAACCATACTTCCGAGGAATCTTATTTGATTTCTATTAAACTATTTAACCCTTTCCCTCATATAGACACTTTCTGATGCCTCTGCAGCAGACAGCTTTTTGAAAACATAGTGACAAAAGAAGAAATTGCACAAAACGTGCAATTTCTCCTTTTGCCACAATGTTTTCCACTTTTTAGCTTGCCTATTCGAAGAAATAGGGGAGCTTATGTAATCACCCCGGCGTTGGCGTACACATTGCCAGCTTGGTCAAACCTTCGCGTGCAAGTTCTTTTCTCGGACACTGTGTATGCTGTTGCTTTGAAACTTCACACACTTATTCAGGGACATTAGGTGACCTTTTATTTTAAGTCCCATAACTCTGGAATGGATCTTGACTGAAATGTGCCCGTTTTTGGACTTAGAATATTGGTCAAACCTTTGCGTGCAAGGCCTTTTCTCAGACACTGTATAAGCTGTTGCTTTGAAACTTCACACACTTATTCGGGGTCATTAGATGACCTTGTATGTCAAGTCCCATAACTCTGGAATGGATTTTGACTGAATTGTGCCCGTTTTTGGACTTAGAATTTTGGTCAAACCTTTGCGTGCAAGGCCTTTTCTCAGACACTGTGTATGCTGTTGCTTATCGTATATAAATAAGTTTACAGATTTAAAAGGCCTAAAAGGGCCTGTATGGACTTGGTTAACATTTGCATGCAATTATTGAAAAGGTGTTTTATCTTGCAATAGGTGATACTGTGTGACTTTACCTAATGCTATGAACTGTCCTGAAGTAGGCCCTTATAGACGATGGCCCTGATAGGCGAGCTATATTGTCCTCCGACAACTCTTGTTGTCATAGGTTATCCATTAAATTTTGGAGATTTTTTATGTTTTGACAAAATACGTTCAAAGTTGTCTGCTGCAGAATTGTCGTATGAGGGAAAGGGTTAAAGAATATTATTTATGCAGAGCTCTGATTGCCATGTCATCAAAAAGAGTTTATAAGCAAAAACTTTAAAAAAAAAATCTCGAAGCGACTGGCCTGATTTCAAACATATTTCATACAAATATTCCTTACATATAGAAAGTACCGTAGTTTAAACAATTGTGCCAACTAATTATGTCTCCCCCATTACATGGGGGTGACATATTGTTTTTGCCCGTTCCGTCCGTCCTTTCGTCCTTCCGTCTGTCACACTTGTTTCCGCTCAATAACTGAAGAACGCTTGTGCGTAGGAACTTCATACTTGGTATGCAGGTTGGTCATGACCAGTAGCTGACCCCTATTGATTTTGATAACAGAAGGTCAAAGGTCAAGGTCATGGTGACCTTGTGAGGTAAAAAATGGTTTCCGCTCAATAACTGAAGAACGCTTTGGCTGAGGAACTCCATACTTGGAATGCAGGTTGGTCATGCCTAGTAGAAGACCCCTATTGATTTTGAGGTCAGTACGTCTAAAGTCAAGGTCACAGTGACCATGAGCTTGAAAGGTCAGTGACAATGAGCTGATAAATAGTTTTTGCTTGGGCCCAGGAACTTCATACTTGATGTGCAGGTTGGTCACCACCAGCAAATGACCCCTATTAATTTTAAGGTCACTAGGTCAAAGGTCAAGGTCACAGTGGTCAAGGTCACATCCGTCACACTTGTTTCCGCTCAATAACTGAAGAACGCTTGGGCAAAGGATCTTTATACTTGGTATGCAGGTTGGTCATGACCAGTAGATGACTCCTATTGATTTTGATGTCAGTAGGTCAAAGGTCAAGGTCATGGTGACCTTGTGAGGTAACAAATGGTTTCCACTCAATAACTGAAGAACGCTTGGGTCGAGGAACTCCATACTTGGTATGCAGGTTGGCCATGCCCAGTAGAAGACCCTATTAATTTTAAGGTCAAAGTCAAGGTCACTGAAGTCAAGGTCACAGTGACCTTGAGCTGAAAGGTCAGTGACAATGAGCTGAAACATTGTTTTTGCTTAATAACTGTAGAATGCTTTGGCCATGGAAGTTAATACTTGGTGTGCAGGTTGGTCACCACCAGTAGATGACCCCTTTTGATTTTGAGGTCACTAGCTTAAAGGTCAACGTCATGGTAACCTTCAGCTGAAAAATGGTTTCCTCTCAATAACTAAAGAATGCTTATGTTGAGGAACTTCATACCTGGTGTGCAGGTTGGTCCTAACCAGTAAATGATCTTTATTGAATTTGTTTGATTTTGAGGTCACAAGGTCAAATGTCGAAGGTCACGGTAACCTTCAGCTGAAAAATGTGTTTTACTCAATAACTCAAGAACGCTTATACCCAGGAACTTCATACTTGGTGTGCAGCTTGGTCCTAACCTGTAGATGACCCCTATTGATTTTGATGTCAGTAGGTCAAAGGTCAAGGTCGCGGTGACCTTTGGCTGAAAAATGGTTTCCGCTCAATAACTGAAGATTGCTTGGGCCCAGGAACTTCATACTTGGTGTACAGGTTGGTCACCAGCAGCAAATGACCCCTATTTTGAGGTCACTAGGTCAAAGACCAAGGTCATGGTAACCCTCAGCTGAAAAATGGTTTCCGCTCAATAACTGAGGATTGTCACTGTTGCTTCATCTCCAGTCCAAAACTAAAAATTCATCTCCATCATTTCTTTTCCTCCCCTACGACCACACAAATGGGGAGACAAGCGCTTTTTCAAAAAAGCAATCTCTAGTTTCAATTGTATTTTACTTTAATGGAAAACAAATAGTTATTCACTATTATTTTTACTACTACAGATTACCAGGTATTGATAGTCGCAGTCACCTTGAGAGTTTGTCGGCATCTTCCTGTAGCAGTGATGAGTTTTACATGGATGGAGAAGATGATTGCTTTCTTCTCGAAGCGGAACTAGCATCTGTAGTCGCGTCACTCGATTCTGACTTGTCATCCTTGTCAAATGGTAAATTTTTAAAAATGGTGTAGACTTAAAATAATATCCTGAATGAATCTTATTTTTAGCTCACCTGAGCACAAAGTGCTCAAGTTGAGTTATTGTGATCAACTTTTGAAACTTTTATCAAAATGTTTGTCTTGATGATATGTTGGTCAAGTTCAAATATGGGTCATGTCTGGTCATAAAGTAGGTCATTAGGTCAAATTGAAGGAAAATCTCACAAACATTCGAGGCAGCAATTTTTGCTTCAGCAGTTTGAACTTTTTTCAGAATGTTTGTCTTAATGATATGTATGTCAAGTTTGATTATGGGTCATATTGGGTCAGAAATGGCCCTCTTGTTTCCCTTAATATAGAGGGCTTAAGACGGGCGTCTATGTAGACTTTACAAAACAAGCAATTTCTCCTTGCACCAAAATGTTTTTTAACCTTCCAATTTGTCACATCTGCAGCAAACGACTTTGAAAACATCTGGTTAGAAATGTAAAAAATCTCTCATAATGAAAAAGTAACTACTGAATTAAGTTGGAAACATTGTTGCCAAAGATAAAAAAAATCCTCATCATGATTAATTTTGGCTTTTGCCACAATGTTTTCAATTCGATTCAACATTATACTTTCATTTACAGAGAATTTCTATACTTTTGACAAAATGTCTTTTAAGTTGCCTGCTGATTGATTTGCTGTACATGGGAAAGCGTTAATTTTCCATACAGGTCCAGTCTTTTTTAGGGGCCCAAGATTATGATCACGCTATGTTAATTGCGAGTTGTCAACAATTACTTTGTTTCCACCCACATTTACAACATTTGCTTTTAGATTAAAATTTTGGTATATTTTTAATTTTACTTTCGCCGAGCCCCGGTAGTGATGCGGGCTGTCAATTCAGGGGTTGTAAGTGCGAATCCCGGCTTGGCCAACTTTGGACAAAAGTCCATGCGACAATCACATGCGTCATTCCTCTTCCACCAATGGGCTAAGTCTATGTGGAAAAGCAGCCAGTTGCTTGGGAAGATTGTTGTGTGGAGTACTGGTGTGAGAAAACCAGGAAATGCATGAGTAGGTGAACTGGCCGCCGTGATATAACTGAGAAATTGTTAAAAGCGGCGTTAAACCCCAATCAATCAATATTTTTACTTTCTACATTAAATTTTGCAATACATTTTGTCTGTCTTTAACCCTTAACCACAAACAAGAAATCTGCAGCAAAAGACTTAAAACATATTTTGTCAACAAATAGAAAATCTCTAATTGAATGAATAATTGAATTTATAGTGGAAAACATTGTTGCAAAAGGAAAAACTGCTTGTTTTGAGCAATTCTTTTCTCGCTATGTTTTCAAAAAGCCGTCTGCTGCAGAGGTGTCGGAGAGCGTCTATATGAGGGAAAGGGTTAACACTGAAGATTAATTCTTATTTCGTAGAGTCCATAGTAATGAGGGAAAACAGTGCCCTGTCAGAAGGTTCATCTCCCACGTCTCATGATGATGAAGAAGTCAAAGACTGGTTGCCATCGCCGATTCCTGAGGGCTCCCAGGCCTTTACTTGTACCACCCTCCAATTAAAGTCAAATCGATCTCAATCATGTCAAAACAGACAGCATTGCAAAAAATGGTAAGATATGTTGAAGCAAGGGGCATTTTCTGTGTTCAAAATTCTTTATTGACACTCTTAACCCTATCCCTGATGTAAAAACCCTTTCTGGTGCCTTTGCAGTAAACGTCTTTTGAATACATTTTTGGAAAAGGAGGAAATTGCTCATAATGAGCAATTTCTACTTTTGTCAAAAATGTATTCAACTCGTCTCAATAATATTACTTTCATTTATAGAAACTTTCCAATTTTTTGTGTTGATGTTTTCAGTTGTCTGCTGCAAATTTGTTGGATGTTGGAATGGGTTAACCAATGTTTTGGGACCTTAAAGCAATTATTATGGAGATTTCTTTGAAGGACCTGCAACATAGGGTTGATTTGGTGATAGAAGAGATAGTGCTGGGGAAAGCTGTTTCCCCTCTATATGAGCCATTCGACGAGAAAACCAACATTGTGGACTCCGTATAAAGTATCGCTGCGGATCAGGCTAACCCGGACAGATACGTTTCGGTTCATGTGAATTTTCTGGTTCAAGAATCATTACTGTATATCTCTATGCCCCTGAGATGCTTGGAAAGACCATGGTGTGGAGTACTGATGTGAGTAAGCCAGGAAACACATAAGAGTAGGTGAACTGGCCGTCGTGATATGACTGAAAATTGTTGAAAACGGCGTCTAACCTCAATCAATAAATGCAGCCCTGAGATGGAATGTGTTGGCACAGACTATCCAGGCTGATCTAGTAGATACATTACACAGAGTCCATAATGTTGGTAATTCGTAGAACCGCTCTTATCTACATCTCTGCAAATAACATAATGATGAGATTTGCAATGATATGTGAATAAGATCTTTATTTATTTTTTATCACATGAAAAACTAGTTAACCCTTTCCCTCATATAGACGCTTTCGGACGCCTCTGCAGCAGACGGCTTTTTGAAAACATAGTGACAAAAGAAGAAATTGCACAGAACGTGCAATTTCTCCTTTTGCCACAATGTTTTCCACTTCTTGTCATAGGTTATCCATTCAATTATGGAGATTTTTTATTTTTTGACAAAATACGTTCAAAGTCGTCTGCTGCAGAATTGTCGTAAAAATAGAAAATCTCTATAATTCAATGGATAACCTATGACTAAAAGTGAAAAACATTGTGGCAAAAGGAGAAATTGCTTGTTTTGAGCAATTTCTTCTTTTGTCACTGTTTTCAAAAAAACGTCTGCTGCAGAGGTGTCAGAAAGCATCTATATGAGGTGTACTGGCAAGGGTGGCAAGAGTGAAACGAAAGGTAATGCATATCCCGGTGATGTCTTTATTTGATATGATTAACTGCAATAAACATAAACAATCAATAAGTATATCTTATACTAATTGTAAACTTTCAGTATTTAAAACGTAAATATGTGTAGCAATACACATATATATGAATTAAATACATGACTGTACAATACCGTCTTAAATGTGTCTATTTCTTTGAAGATGTTTTTTAATATAACAAATCGTGCTCTCCCACATTGAATTATGCCGTTTCAATTTGCAATTCCACGATTCATAACAAGAATCAGAAAATGTTTATCGAACCTTTGACTTTAACCATTTCGACTTAAGATAGTAGCAGGTTACGATAACAACTGTAACAGATGACCAATAACACTCTCAATATCACACTATGAGACATGAAACAAGGGAGACAACTCTCCATAAATTCAATACATAACTTCCACGTTAAAATATTCAACAGGTCTTACTGGTATTAAAATGTGTCACTACTGTAATAACAGTACCCAATGTATACCCTCACGATTACGTGAATTATTAATGAAGCTATTAAATGCTTGTTTCTACGGTAAACAATGTAAATTCGAACCCGGATCACTTCTGCACAATTTGCTCTCAAAACGTACGGTAATACATATGTATTTGCGTACAAAGACTAATAACCTATTAC
The DNA here is from genome assembly GCA_031761405.1 of Serripes groenlandicus. Lineage (NCBI taxonomy): Eukaryota > Metazoa > Mollusca > Bivalvia > Cardiida > Cardiidae > Serripes > Serripes groenlandicus. The sequence continues at coordinate 252,373,401 of JASEVX010000001.1, forward strand.
AACAACATGTTTACCAAATGACATAAGTAAAGATAATGATATAACATTCAGTAATAACGTGAGAATGAAAACCAGTGTAACAATGGGCGCCGCCATTTTTGTTGACGTATTTTGCAGACTTTAAATGTCAATATATCTCCGTTAATAACGATGCATAACAAACATAGAAATGCCTGCACAATAGTTAAATATTCTTTGAGTTAGCTACTCACCAAATTAGAATAACTCTCGCTAGTTTTCAGTACAGGTTCATTTACTTCAACTTTGCCACGTCGTTTTCAATCAAAGCTGGTTCTCCTTTCTAACATAACACATTCGCTCCGCTTCACTTTCACTCCGCTTCACTATCGCACTTCTCTCTTTCGCACAATGACTTTTGGCGCTTACACTAGGGAAAGGGTTAACTTTCTTCAGACGTGTCTGATGCTGTCAGATCATATTTCATAGAAAAGAACCCAAGATCAAAACGAAACCTGGGATATTGCTTTTGTTTAAGGTCACTGTTACTTACAGTAGAATATCATGTTTGTGTTCCCTGAAAACCTGATTTCATGGCAGGCCTAGAACTCTTCTTATGTTCATGTACATAATATTATATTTCTCTATTTTAAGGAGTCGGATGTCTAAATCAGAGAAGTTAAAAAAGGTTGAAGATTTGTCTTCGGTCATCAGCAGTGAGCTCGGTCTTAGGGAGCAGATGGACATTATTAAAATCATCAGTCCATCTGCAGATGTATCTTACGGTGATATGGAATTTGTTATAGGTAAATGAAAGCTCTTAATAAGATGAATATTTTATTTTCTTAATCCTTATTTGATCCTCAAATCGTCACCTCAGCAGTGTAGTTGTAGTGTCAACCTCGGGTGCAGGAGGTCGACGGTGTCATGTAATGAGGGATAAAGTGGCGAAGATACAAATTATATCCGTTTATATATACTTCTGGTAATGATGGATGAAACTTTTAAAGTCATTGAGACTTATGGAATTGATCTTCAAACAAATAAGGCTAAATAGTCTTAAGTTACAAGCCAGTTGTGTGGGATCTGGGGGCTGCAATACAATTGAAAACTGTTGAAATTCCAATCGTGTTTAACCAGCATAATGTTTCTATAGATGTCTGCTTACACCCCTTCCTACATTTAGATGCTTTTTGTCTTTTCCTCTTTTTGCAACAAAATTTGCACTTTTTTAGTAACTATAGATTGTTTTTTGTGGGAAAGGGTTTAAAAAGTCAGAGGTGGAATATGAAACACAAGGTTGTATAATCTTGATACAGAGTTTAAATCATTGTGGGAAATGGATGATTATCTACTGGTGCACAGGCTTTTATTGTAATCATATTGGGGAGAAAGATAACATTATGTCCCAATTGGTCTCTTTGAAGGGGGATGAAATCTTTCCAAAAATTTAGTCGGAAATGCCTAAAATCTCCATGAAATGTAAATTATAGAATGGGAGTAAAAAAAAATGTGGCAAAAGGAGAATTGCTCATTATTCTTTTGCCACGATGTTTTCATTAGTTGTCTACTGCAGATGCAACAATAGGGTTAGATATTTGCAGACAGTTATTGCAAAAAATTTGTATACAATTACCATTTTATTACAGATTAGAGTATATTCTTTGAAAAGGATAAATTGTTTATGATAAGCACCTTTTAGCTCACCTGAGCACAAAGTGCTCAAGGTGAGTTATTGTGATTGGCTTTTATACGGCGTCCGTCGACTTCTTCTCCTCAGTAACCAGTAGGTCAATTGGGATGAAACTTCACACAGAAAGCATTCTCTCAATGATCTGACCAGAATTTTTGGGATCCATGCAGAATTCTGGTTTCCATGGCAACGCTACAATTTTTTTTTAGCTCACCCACGAAGTGCAAGGTGAGCTTTTGTGATCACTCAACGTCCGGCGTCGTCGTCTGTCCGTCTGTTAACAATTTCCTACAAATGACTTCTTCTACTAAACCAATGGACAGATCCGATCCGTTGAAAAACATGGCTGCAAGTGGGCGGAGCTTATTTTCCTTATATGTGCATTGTTAAAACTTAAAAAAATCTTCTTGTCCAAAGGCACCTGCCTGAATTAAAAATTATTTGGCACAAATGTTCCTTGGGTGACCTTCTTCCAAGGTTATTCAAATACATCCGATCCATTAAAAAACATGGCCACCAGGGGAGTTGCTTGTTTTCCTTATATGTATAGAGTAAAAACTTTGAAAACTATTGAAGGTCTATTAAATCAGGTGAGCGATATAGGGCCATCATGGCCCTCTTGTTTAAATTCTTCTTCTCCCAATCTGGTTGGCAGATTTAAAAATAATTTTGTAGAAATGTTCCTTGGATGACCCTCTATGAGATTCCTTCAAGCCATGTTGATTGGTCAAAAAGCATGGCCCCCAGGGGGCGGGGCTATTAAGCATTATATGGCTATAGTGAAAACTTAAAAAATCTTCTCTCCGAAAGTGTCCGACCGATTTTCAAATAATTTTGCAGAAATGTTCCTTAAGTGACCCACTATTATTCAAGCCATGTTGATTGGTCGAAAAACATGGCCGCCAAAGGCGGGTTCGGGGCTATTTTGCCTTATGTGGCTATAGTGAAAACTTAAAAGATCTTCCGAAAGTGTCGGGCCTATTTTCAAAAAATTGTAGAAATGTTCCTAGGCTCGCCCTCTATCAGATTTCTTCAAGTCATGTTGATTGGTTGGAAACTATGGCCGCCGTGGAAAAAAAATAAAATCATGTGAGCGATCCAGGTCCATCATGGCCCTCTTGTTTCTACAATAATTTGTTGAATATGAGGTAAATATAAAAGGCAAAATGTGGCCATGACTTGGGAAAGTCATGTTTTCAATAGTCATCTGCTGCATGTCTATCACCACCATGCTTTCAACTAGTTTCAATGATTATTCTTTTCTGTATGTTTGCCTCAATGTTTTCAGTAAACTAGTTGTATGTGAGAAAGAGTTATTTGAATGTTTTTCCTATTTTAGATTTGGAAGATTTAAATGACGGGAAATTAGAGCGAATAGAGAATATAGTCAACTATCATTGTTCACAGTCCACCGAGTCAGAATACCATAAAACGGGTCATAATGGTGAAAGAAAATTCTCAAAAGTGAGTAGTTTATAATCATTACCATAACCCTTTTCCTCATATAAACACTTTCTGACGCCTCTGCAGCAGGAAGTTTTTGAAAACATTGTGACAAAAGGAGAAATTGCTCAAAACAACCACTTTCTCCATTTGCCATAATATTTTCAACTATTTGCAGTAACTATACCTTCATTTATAGAGATTTTCCGATTTTCGCAAACATGCTTTCAAAGTCATGTGCTGCAGATTTGTTGTATGCAGGAAAGGGTTGAATGAAAAGAACTTGATACCTCTTCTGTATTGTTGCCTGCCTTTACTGGATTACATATAGGGTTCACGTTTTCTGTTGTCGGTCTTGCTTTCACTTACTGACCTTTTGAAAGGTAGCCATGTGTTTCTAAGAACATTCATTATAGTCTTGTGAAACATAAGTCAAGAAGAAATGTCTCATATGGCATGTTGATTGTACAGTTTCTAAATTAATCCGTATTCTGCATTTTCAGTCTGCCATATCACACTGTTATGTAAAAGTGGCTCGAGAAAATGCTACAGTAACAGTCAAGTTTATCCTGATCATTACAATCATGTTTGGGCAGACATATACTTACATTCCATAAATTAGATAAATGTTTATTTTCTAACATGGTATTCATTTAACTGTACAGCCAAAGTTCTTGCAAGCATCTATCAAATGCACTTTCAGTCTGCCATATCACATTGTTATGTGAAAGTGGCTCGAGAAAATGCTACAATAACAGTCAAGTTTATCCTGAGCATTCATATAATGTTAAGGCAGACATATACTTACATTCCATAAATTAGATAATTGTCTATTTTCTAACAAAAACATATTTTCTGCCATGGTATTCATTTAATGGTACAGCCAAAATTCTTGCAAGCATCTATCAAATGCACTTTCAGTCTGCCATATCACATTGTTATGTGAAAGTGGCTCGAGAAAATGCTACAGTAACAGTCAAGTTTATCCTGAGTATTCATATAATGTTAAGGCAGACATATACTTACATTTCATAAATTAGATAATTGTCTATTTTCTGCCATGGTATTCATTTAACGGTATAGCCAAAGTTCTAGCAAGCATCTAATAATAAATATGCACTTTCAGTCTGCCATATCACATTGTTATGTGAAAGTGGCTCGAGAAAATGCTACAGTAACAGTCAAGTTTATCCTGAGCATTCATATAATGTTAAGGCAGACATAACTTACATTCCATAAATTAGATAAATGTCTTTTCTAACAAAAACATATTTTCTGCCATGGTATTCATTTAATGGTACAGCTGAAGTTCTTGCAAGCATCTATCAAATGCACTTTCAGTCTGCCATATCACATTGTTATGTGAAAGTGGCTCGAGAAAATGCTACAGTAATAGTCAAGTTTATCCTGAGTATTCATATAATTTTAAGGCAGACATATACTTACATTCCATTATGTGATTATTATTATTTTGAAAAATCTCGATTTCTTATTTAAAATAAAGGGGGAGGGCGGTGCCCCTTTGTTGTGAATTGGTAGTGTTCACCTCGGGTTCAGTTTGGTATGGGATGTAGTAGGTTCAATCCACAGTTGGGTCATACCAAAAACTTTAGAAATGAATGTCATGGTTGCCCACCTTGGCGCTCCGAGTTGTGGTGTAAGCTTTACGACTGACTGGCAGGTGCAAGTAGATCTGGTAACCTACACTGCAAATGCTGTAATATAACTGAAAAATTGTTGAAATGATAAAACACCTAAACAATCAATTCTTACAAAAATAGGGTTTTTCTGCAATAGTCTTCATTTTAAAGTAGTTTCAAATGCACTTTCAGTCTGCCATATCACATTGTCATGTGAAAGTGGCTCGAGAAAATGCTACAGTAACAGTCAAGTTTATCCTTAGCATTCATATAATGTTAAGGCAGACATATACTTACATTCCATAAATTAGATAAATGTCTATTTTCTAACAAAAACATATTTTCTGCCATGATATTTATTTAATGGTACAGCCAAAGTCCTTGCAAGCATCTATCAAATGCACTTTCAGTCTGCCATATCACATTGTTATGTGAAAGTGGCTCGAGAAAATGCTACAGTAACAGTCAAGTTTATCCTGAGCATTCATATAATGTTAAGGCAGACATATACTTGCATTCCATAAATTAGATAAATGTCTATTTTCTAACAAAAACATATTTTCTGCCATGGTATTCATTTAATGGTACAGCTAAAGTTCTTGCAAGCATCTATCAAATGCACTTTCAGTCTGCCATATCACATTGTTATGTGAAAGTGGCTCGAGAAAATGCTACAGTAACAGTCAAGTTTATCCTTAGCATTCATATAATGTTAAGGCAGACATATACTTACATTCCATAAATTAGATAAATGTCTATTTTCTAACAAAAACATATTTTCTGCCATGGTATTTATTTAATGGTACAGCCAAAGTCCTTGCAAGCATCTATCAAATGCACTTTCAGTCTGCCATATCACATTGTTATGTGAAAGTGGCTCGAGAAAATGCTACAGTAACAGTCAAGTTTATCCAGAGCATTCATATAATGTTAAAGCAGACATATACTAACATTCCATAAATTAGATAAATGTCTATTTTCTAACAAAAACATATTTTCTGCCATGGTATTCATTTAATGGTACAGCTAAAGTTCTTGCAAGCATCTATCAAATGCACTTTCAGTCTGCCATATCACATTGTTATGTGAAAGTGGCTCGAGAAAATGCTACAATAACAGTCAAGTTTATCCTGAGCATTCATATAATGTTAAGGCTGACATATACTTACATTCCATGAATTAGATAAATGTCTATTTTCTGCCATGGTATTCATTTAATGGTACAGCCAAAGTTCTTGCAAGCATCTATTAAATGCACTTTCAGTCTGCCATATCACATTGTTATGTGAAAGTGGCTCGAGAAAATGCTACAGTAACAGTCAAGTTTATCCTGAGCATTCATATAATGTTAAGGCAGACATATACTTACATTCCATAAATTAGATAAATGTCTTTTCTAACAAAAACATATTTTCTGCCATGGTATTCATTTAATGGTACAGCCAAAGTTCTTGCAAGCATCTATCAAATGCACTTTCAGTCTGCCATATCACATTGTTATGTGAAAGTGGCTCGAGAAAATGCTAAAGTAACAGTCAAGTTTATCCTGAGTATTCATATAATGTTAAGGCAGACATATACTTACATTCCATAAATTAGATAATTGTCTATTTTCTGCCATGGTATTCATTTAACGGTATAGCCAAAGTTCTAGCAAGCATCTAATAATAAATATGCACTTTCAGTCTGCCATATCACATTGTTATGTGAAAGTGGCTCGAGAAAATGCTACAGTAACAGTCAAGTTTATCCTGAGCATTCATATAATGTTAAGGCAGACATATACTTACATTTCATAAATTAAATAAATGTCTTTTCTAACAAAAACATATTTTCTGCCATGGTATTCATTTAATGGTACAGCTAAAATTCTTGCAAGCATCTATCAAATGCACTTTCAGTCTGCCATATCACATTGTTATGTGAAAGTGGCTCGAGAAAATGCTACAGTAACAGTCAAGTTTATCCTGAGCATTCATATAATGTTAAGGCAGACATATACTTACATTCCATAAATTAGATAAATGTCTATTTTCTAACAAAAACATATTTTCTGCCATGGTATTCATTTAATGGTACAGCTAAAGTTCTTGCAAGCATCTATCAAATGCACTTTCAGTCTGCCATATCACATTGTTATGTGAAAGTGGCTCGAGAAAATGCTACAATAACAGTCAAGTTTATCCTGAGCATTCATATAATGTTAAGGCTGACATATACTTACATTCCATGAATTAGATAAATGTCTATTTTCTGCCATGGTATTCATTTAATGGTACAGCCAAAGTTCTTGCAAGCATCTATCAAATGCACTTTCAGTCTGCCATATCACATTGTTATGTGAAAGTGGCTCGAGAAAATGCTACAGTAACAGTCAAGTTTATCCTGAGCATTCATATAATGTTAAGGCAGACATATACTTACATTCCATAAATTAGATAAATGTCTTTTCTAACAAAAACATATTTTCTGCCATGGTATTCATTTAATGGTACAGCCAAAGTTCTTGCAAGCATCTATCAAATGCACTTTCAGTCTGCCATATCACATTGTTATGTGAAAGTGGCTCGAGAAAATGCTAAAGTAACAGTCAAGTTTATCCTGAGTATTCATATAATGTTAAGGCAGACATATACTTACATTCCATAAATTAGATAATTGTCTATTTTCTGCCATGGTATTCATTTAACGGTATAGCCAAAGTTCTAGCAAGCATCTAATAATAAATATGCACTTTCAGTCTGCCATATCACATTGTTATGTGAAAGTGGCTCGAGAAAATGCTACAGTAACAGTCAAGTTTATCCTGAGCATTCATATAATGTTAAGGCAGACATATACTTACATTTCATAAATTAAATAAATGTCTTTTCTAACAAAAACATATTTTCTGCCATGGTATTCATTTAATGGTACAGCTAAAATTCTTGCAAGCATCTATCAAATGCACTTTCAGTCTGCCATATCACATTGTTATGTGAAAGTGGCTCGAGAAAATGCTACAGTAACAGTCAAGTTTATCCTGAGCATTCATATAATGTTAAGGCAGACATATACCAGGGCCTGCTCTGGGTTGAATTTTTCTTTCGCCACCACTTTCGCCACATTGAAATAAAGGTCGCCACTTTTAGATTTTAGGAGCCATTCATTTTCGCCATTTTTGACAAATATTTTAGCCATTTGTTCGCCACTTTTCTTTAATTTCAGGGATAAATGGAGAGGAGAAGAAATATTTATATGCAATCTCACCAATAGGTGCACTAATTGTGTGTACTCGCCCATAATTGAAAAGATTTTTCCAAATCAAAAATGACAAACTTACATTGTCATTAAAAATCATGAAAGGCCTACGTCGATCGTCTAAACCTGATTCAAAAAGCGTGCCGATATAAATCAAATCAAATTCAAATCAAATCAAATATCTTTTATTGGCATAAAATCCAATGACAGGATTGTCACCATACATACAATACAGACATATACAATACAAATAAAATCAATATATGTATTTATATGAATATTGTTGTGATATATTAAATGCATCTATAATTGCCAATTATCATATAATGTACGGCCTTTAATGTATCGCTCAGAGGTGTTGGTCAGTCGGATTAAAAGGATGAATTAACACTTCACAACAATAAAACAAGTGTGAAATACACAACTGTGACAAGCTGTCAAAATGATAAAAACGGGTGTCGTAAATATATCGTAAAGTGGTCACTGGTTCCCGACATTGAATCAAATGGCGGTGCATTATCTTAGATTAACGGAACCAGTCACTGTATGTCGTAAACTGATACCCAAAACAGGTAAATGTTGATGATAAAAACCTTTCGCCACTTACATTCGCCAATCATGAAATAACTTCGCCACTTTAAAATAATCTTCGCATTTGGCGAAAGTGGCGAACGACAGCGCGGGCCCTGATATACTTACATTTCATAAATTAGATAAATGTCTTTTCTAACAAAAACATATTTTCTGCCATGGTTTTCATTTAATGGTACAGCCAAAGTTCTTGCAAGCATCTATCAAATGCACTTTCAGTCTGCCATATCACATAGTTATGTGAAAGTGGCTCGAGAAAATGCTACAGTAACAGTCAAGTTTATCCTGAGTATTCATATAATGTTAAGGCAGACATATACTTACATTCCATAAATTAGATAATTGTCTATTTTCTGCCATGGTATTCATTTAACGGTATAGCCAAAGTTCTAGCAAGCACCTAATAATAAATATGCCTTTTCAGTCTGCCATATCACATTGTTATGTGAAAGTGGCTCGAGAAAATGCTACAGTAACAGTCAAGTTTATCCTGAGCATTCATATAATGTTAAGGCAGACATATACTTACATTTCATAAATTAGATAAATGTCTTTTCTAACAAAAACATATTTTCTGCCATGGTATTCATTTAATGGTACAGCTAAAATTCTTGCAAGCATCTATCAAATGCACTTTCAGTCTGCCATATCACATTGTTATGTGAAAGTGGCTCGAGAAAATGCTACAGTAACAGTCAAGTTTATTCTGAGTATTCATATAATGTTAAGGCAGACATAAACTTACATTCCATTATGTGATTATTATTATTATTTTGAAAAATCTCGATTTCTTATTTAAAATAAAGGGGGAGGGCGGTGCCCCTTTGTGGTGAATTGGTGAATTAAGACAGACATATACTTACATTCAATTTTTGTGGTAAATGTTTATTTTTAGAAAAAAAAAAAAATCTGCCATGGTATGCATTTTAAGGTACAGTTTAGGTTCTTACAAGCCTCTGTAAAATGCACTTTCAGTCTGCCATATCACACAATAATCGTATCTATGATTCTTTTAATTGTCAGCAACAATGTTTGAATGAATAATTTGGTAACTAGACTTAAAAATTCCTTTACCTCTCTTTTACTTCATGATGAAACTTGGCTTTTTGTAGAAAAACACAAGTCAAGATAGACGACCATGCAGCAAAGTAACTCGTAGACGTCAACAGAAGGAACATAAACAACGATTAAAAGAGCAGCGTAGTGGTCTATTTGTCAAAGAGGAGCGCTTAGCAGTGTCAACGGAGGCAATGGAAGAAGAAATAGATGTATTAGAATGACATAGACTATGATATAGTTTAACCTTTTCCCATATACAAAACATCTGCTGCAGTCAACTTTGAAAACATAATTGAAAAGATATGGAAACAATCTCTTAAGGAAAGTTTAAATATTGAATAGAGTGAAAGAGATTGTGGCCAAAGCAGAGATTGCTATTCACGAGCAATTTCTCATTTTGCTACAATGTTGTTTTTTTATCAGTATGCTATAGATATGGGAATACGGTTACAAGTTTATAAATGTGATAACAATATTGCCTGGGAGTTAATAATAAGATGGATGATTTGGCCATCTAACCTTTAATTAAGCAAAGAACATGACTGATTGTCATAGAAGAATTGCAGGGTTTTACATCGAGTTCCCACTCTTCCTATGAAATTTGCAAGTATTTGAATTTTATCATTCTTTTAAATGACTTGAAATTGATGACAGACAGATAACCTTATATTCTAGGATTATTTTGTTAACCCTTTCCCATATATAGATGGTTTCAGACGCCTCTGTAGAAAACAACTTTTGAAAACACTGTGGCAAATATGAAATTGCTCATAATGAGCAAATTTCACCATTTGCCACAATGTTTTCAACTCTATTTAATAATAAAACTTGTCATTAATGGAGATTTTCTCACATTTTTGAAAAGATGTTTTCAAAGTTGTCTGCTACAGATTTTTTTGTATGTTGGAAAGGGTTAAATGTGTGTAAAAGAGAGGCAAACAGCTATGACAAAGATTAGACTGCTTGTAAGTGTATGGTTATCCTGATCTGTATTGTTTGCTACTATTGTTAAAAGATGCTATATGCAGGATAAACCACTTATATATGCATTTTGACCTATTGGCAGTAGATGACATTTGTAAACAATGTGTCTAAAGGAGAAATTGCTCAAAATGGGCAATTTGTCCTTTTGCCACAATGTTTTAAACCCTATTCAATAATAGCTCTTTCATTAATAGAGATTTTTCTATATTTTTCGAAGTCGGGAAAAGATCAAGAAATCTGCAGCAGACAACTTTGAAACCATGTAGATAAGAAAGATGGAACATCTATATAAAATGATTGTATAATAATCTAAAAGAGTTGAAAACATTGTGGTAAAAGGAGAAATTGCTTATTCCTCTGGTACCAGTGTTTTTAAGTCTTCTGCTGCAGATGCATCTTTAAGTGGAAAAGTGTTAATTGTACGTTTTCGTTTGGAAAGCTTTCAACTCACGTCATGTTTGACCATGTCAAAAATATCATTGAAAAGTCTATTTCATTTTCATATAGAAAATAAGACTGGGAACCCCGTGTACATCACCTTAAAGTTTACGGTTCTCTAGGACTCGACTTGGTATTTGATTGGCCAGCAATTTCTGTCTCATCTTTATCTCTTTATTTATGTCTCATTTCCATCATTTTGGACAGGCACTAAACGTATTTAGTATGATTATATTACTATATATAACTGTTTGCTCACTTACAGGTCTCATCAGTGTCAATGTGGACCTTATCTTTATTTTACCTCATTGTTATCGACGGAGCTATAAAAAAAATGTGGATATATTTCAAGCGCCGCTGATGATTGCCTTCCACCAAAGGAATAATTAGTCCATGTGGGAAGGTAGCTATTGACCTTGGAAGAACTGTCATGTGGAGTAAAGGTGTGAGAAAACCAGGAAAGACTCTTTGGGTGACTGGCCACCATGATATAACTGAAATAATCTTGAAAACTCTTATTAAACTCCAATTAAATGGCTATACGTTTTTGAATAACTGTAAGAGTACTGTCCAATGTGAGTGATATAGTTCACTCTTTACATCATAAAACAAATTTGCAGCAGACTTCTTTAAAACATTGTGTCAAAAGCGATTTTCCACGGTTTTGTCTAGAAGATTACAAAGATGACTGCTGCTGGTTTGCTGTATGTGGGAAAGGGTTACTTTGATTTTTCCATTGGTCCAGACTAGGCTGTTTTGGGTATAAGATGTAAATACCTGTTTAATGATAGCTTCTTGAATAAAATCAAGATGAAGTGAAGCTCAAAAATTGCAAACGGCAGTTCAAGCTATATGTTATATTAAAGTTCACTATTGATACCTGGGAATAGTTAGATTTGTGAAATCTTGTTGCAAATTTTTAGCTCACCTATGCACGAAGTGCAAGGTGAGCTATTGGGATCACATTTTGTCCGTCGTCCGTCCGTCGTCAACATTTGAGCTTGTTAACACTCTACAGGCTACATTTTGCATCCAATCTTCATGAAAGTTTATCAGAACGTTCATCTCCATAAAATCTTGGACAAGTTCGAAACTGGGCCATATGAGGTCAAAAACGAGGTCACTAGGTCAAATTGAAGCGAAATCTTGTTAACACTCTGGAGGCCACATTTTCAACTTGAGCATGTTGAAACTTTATCAGAATGTTTGTCTTAATGATATGTAGGTCAAGTTCGAACATGGGTCACGTCGGGTCAAGAAGTAGGTCACTAGGCCAAATTGAAGGAAAATCTTGTTAACACTCCAGAGGCCGCAATTTTTGCTTAAGCAGTTTGAAATTTTGTCAGAATGTTTGTCTTAAAAATATATAGGGCAAGTTCGAATATGGGTTTTCCGGGTCAAAAACTAGGTCACTAGGTCAAATTGAAGGAAAATCTTGTTAACACTTTGGATGCCGTATTTTTTGCTTCAGCAACTTGAAATTTGGTCAGAATGTTTGTCTTAAAAATATCTAGGTCAAGTTCAAATATGGGTCATATTGGGTCAGAAACTAGGTCACTAGGCCAAATTGAGGGAAAATCTTGTTAACTCTGTAGAAGCTGCATATTTTGCTTCAGCGGCTTGAAATGAGCTGAATGATATCTAGGCCAAGTTCGAATATGGGTCATGCCGGGTCAAAAACTAGGTCACTAGATCAAATTGAAGGAAACTCTTGTGAACACTTTGGATGCCACATTTTTTGCTTCAGCAGCTTGAAATTTGGTCAGAATGTTTGTCTGAATTATATCTAGGTCAAGTTCGAATATGGGTCATATTGGATCAGAAACTAGGTCAATAAAGGAAAATATTGTTCAAACTCCGGAGGCCGCATTTTTACTTTGAGCAAGTTGAAACTTTGTCAGAATGTTGTCTTAATGATATCTAGTCCATGTAGGAATATGGGTCATATCAGGTAAAAAAATATAGATCACTAGGCCAAATGAAGGAAAATATTGTTAACACTGTGGAGGATGCATTCAGAATAATTGTCTTGATGTGTTTTGCATTGCAGTACATTGTATAATTAAGGTGAGCGATCCAGGGCCATCATGGCCCTCTTGTTTAGAATTGACTACTGGTAGGTTTGAAAAGAAATTTCATAAATGTCTCTTGATATATTTTATTTTGATAAAAAACCTGAAATATGGCAAGGCAATAAAATACCAATGAAATGATATATTGCATTGTTTTCTTTGGTCTGTCCTAGTTTCAGATTTGCCATTTGAAGATTAATTCATTCATTGGTGTGTGGTAACTGTGCCTACAGAGCTGGGGTCTCTTTGTTTTGTTTCTCGTCAAGTCAAAAGTCATACCCTTTTTCAAATATGACAAATCTGCAGCAGACGACTTTGAAATCATTTGGGTAAATATATGGATGATCATAATAATTAGTTGAAAACATTGTGGCAAAAGGATATTGTTCATTATGAGCCGTTTCTCCTTTTTATACGCCCGTTTTTAAAAAACGGATCGTATTATAGTTTTACCTGCGGCGGGCAGGCGGCGTCCAGAATGTTGTTGGCTCAATAACTTTAGAAGCCTTTGTCCAATCATCACCAAATTTAGTCAGAATGTGTATTGGGATAATATCTCGAACAAGTTCGATAACTAGCCATATCGCTTTAGTCAATCAAGAGTTATCGCCCTTTAATTATAGAAATTGCCCAAAATTGGTCTTCTCAATAACTTTAGAAGCCTTTGTCAAATGATCACCAAATTTGGTCAGAATGTGTATTGGGCTAATATCTCGGACAAGTTCGATAACTAGCCATATCGCTTTAGTCAATCAAGAGTTATTGCCCTTTTATTATAGAAATTACCCAAAATTGGTCTTGTCAGCTCAATAACTTTAGAAGCCTTTGTCAAATGATCACCAAATTTGGTCAGAGCAGAATGTGTATTGGCATAATATCTCGGACAAGTTTGATAACTAGCCATATCGCTTAAGTCAATTGAGAGTTTTCGCCCTTTAATTATAGAAATAACCTCAAATTGGTCTTGTCAGCTAAATAACTTGTAAAGCCTTTATCCGATTATCACCAAATTTAGACAATATGTTTATGGGCAGAATATCTTGGTTACGTTTGATAACTTACAACGTTATCTTAGTCGCTACACAATTATGTCCCTCGAAATGGCCAAAACTGTACTAACAGTGTCCGCTCTCTAAGTTTGGCTGACGTACAACCAATTACCACTATACTTTGTCTCAAAAAAACAGGACGGGCGTATTTTGTGACATTTGGCGCTCTTGTTCCACAATATTTTCAAAAGACATCTTCAGCTTACGCATAAAATGCCTCTGCAAGTAGGAAAGGATTAAAATTATAGCACTTTGAAGTGTTGTAACAGGAAACACATGATTTAACTGATTTACTGGCTGAAATTGGTGTAAAATACAATTCATACTTAACCTTAAGATTTCCATATATGGTAGAAGTAGCTTCCCTCCATGACACTCCAAATTTAAGCCAAGCCCTGGTAGCGACGCGGGCTGTCAATCCAGGGGTTGTGAGTTTGAATCCCGGCTCGGCCAACTTTCTTTCCGACGATTGACAAAAGTCAATTTGACATGCGTCATTCGCTTCCACCAATGGGCTAAGTCTATGTGGAAAAGCAGCCAGTTGCTTGGGAAGATTGTTGTGTGGAGTACTGGTGCGAGAAAACCAGGAAATGCATGAGTAGGTGAACTGGCAGCCGTGATATAACTTGAGAAATTGTTAAAAAACTGCGTTGAACCCCAATGAATCAACCAAATTTAAGAGACAGGAAACGCACTGGTATAACTTAAATAACACGGACATCTGCATTCAAGAAAACAGCCTTCTCAGAATTCAAGATCAGGAGGAATCAATTTGGCCAATACTACCAAGTGTAAAATGTTTGTTTACCTAATTTAAATCTCGAGTTGCAAGTTTTGAATGAGGCATTTCTTTTGAGTACTTATTCCGTTCCCAAGTACAACAAACCAACAGCAGACAACTTTGAAAACATCTACATACAAAAAAGTGAATATTCTCTGTAAATGAGAGTACAGAGTTTACTGATTGAATAGAGTTGAAAACATTATGGCAAAAGGAGAAATTGCTCATCATCATGAGCAATTTCTCTTTTAAAGCTCACGGGGGCTATTGCAGTCGTGTCGACGTCAAGGCTTTGGTGAAAGTTTTGCATGCACGGCCTTTTTTCAAAAACCACAAACTATTGCTCTTTGAAACAACACAACACTTATTGTCCTTCCTCACATGACCTTGCTCCAAACGTCCTATAACTCTTTGGCAACCATAGCCACTATCTCATTAACCACTGTTTACTATAGTAACGATTTGCCAAATAGTCGGCATGCTGTCTTATGGACAGCTCTTGCTATGAGAACACCTGTAGCATTCATAACAATTGTCTGCTCCTTATCTCTAGCAATCTCTATCCAATATTCATCAAACTTGGTCAGATGTTTATAGACATGATACCTATCGTTTGATATTGAGGTTTACAAAAGGTCATGGCTAAAACATAATATACCTATTCCTTTCCCACATACATGAATAATAAAACTACAATGCAGTAAAAATCTTTTCTATATTTTTGTCTAGGTGTTTTCAATGTCATCTGCTATACACGGCCATAATACTGTATTAATCTTGGGGTCCATATAAAAGACACAAAAGCATTCAAGTCTCTTGTTTATTCAGAGGCCTACATTCCAGGTCCAAGACTACATGGTCTACATAAGGCGCATAGGATTTCACATGTTCTATATTTAATATCTTGGTTTTCCAGTCTGTTTTGTGTAGAACTTGTAAAATACTTCTTATCTCCATGGATACTTCATGAGCCCATGGCAACCATTTTGAATATTTGGATTCCAGAGAAATATTTTGAATTTGTCCAGTGATGGAACACTTGGTCATTTCATGATTATTGATGTACAGACTTGCAGAGTCCTTATTACTCTCATCATCACAACTAGATTGTAATGGAGTTACATCATCATGACTTTTACTGAAACTGTCAACTGTGTTTTGCACTATTTCCATATCATTCTTAAAATTTCGACCATTATAGTTAGTATCAAAGTTATCTTCCTTCATTCTAGCACCAGTAGATTGACAAGTACGTGCAATGTCAGTTTCTAAATTATATTCCTTCTTTTCTATATCGACTGTCCAACCCACTATGTTATCATTCACATTTTGGTGATTTAGTCCTTGTTTGTCAATTATTTTGTCTGAGCATATCTTGGCTTCATGCCTGAAGACTGCCCTTGGTTGGTCTGTGGACCCTAGCTGTCTGTTGGAGGATATGGCTGTAGGTTTTGTATTGACATTATGGTGTATATGAAGAATTCCCCCGCCCTGGGGATTCAAGGCTTCACAGGCTACCGGCCATCCTTCCTTAGAACTTGGAATTAGTCCAAGATTAACTCTGTCTGCTATACCTTTGGGACAATTCTGAAACAATATACAGATAACATAAGAATCCAATGCCCTTCCCAAATAATGAAGACTTTGAAAACATTTGGTGAATGTCTGAATAAAAGCATAATTGCAAAGAGTTGAAAACATTGTAGGGAAAATCTGCTCATGCATAAAAAATAGGTAGATTGACTCTACTGATCATAAAAAAAATCCACAGTTGCACCAAATTGAAATAATAACCACTTAAAGCAGGTGACTTAACATTTAGAAATGGAATGAATTCAAACTGGTTTGTGAATGCAAGTAATGGCTATCCATGATAAATATTAATTGAAAATAAAGTTGTGTACAGCAGGATAAGGGTTAAATGATTATTTTCATTTTGGTGCAAGCTAAATGACCTTATCTGTTGATGTGCCATAACACACTCATTCATTCTTTCACTTTTTTTCATTTTGGTTCTTCAATTTGTATGGCATTTTATGCCATTTTCAACAGTATTTCAGTTATATCACAGTGTTTCCTTGGTAGTTTACCAGTACTACCAATAGTTTTTATTAGCTCACCTGTCACATAGTGACAAGGGGAGCTTTTGTGATCGCCCTTTGTCCATCGTCTGTCCACCATTTCTTGTGAACACGATAAAGTCTTCATTTGTTATCCGATGTTTACCAAACTTATACAGTAGCTAGATATACATGCTCTATTCCTTTAGAAAACCAGCCGGATCCGTTCATGCATGACTGGATTATGGCCCTTTAAAATTGGCAAAATTATTATAATTGACCTTGTGAACACGATAAAAGCGGGGCGGGGGTTATATGGCTAAAGTGAAGAAAAAAAATCAGGTGAGCGATATAGGGCCATCATGGCCCTCTTCTTCTGACACAGATGAATTAGTCCTAATGCTATCCTGTCTACCATTTTTTGCATGTCTGATTTTCGAAGAAAAAAAGTTGTGGTATTGTGATACCCTTGGTCGTCATCTGCGTCATCACAAATCTTTAACCTTACCTCATAACTCAAAAAGAGTTCAACATTTTCGAATGAAACTTGGTACACCTGTTCCTAGGGACAATACACATGCCTATACTAAGTCACATAACTCTGGCTTAAATAAGTATTCAGAAATGCCCCTTTTTACAACTAAGAACAAAGCAGACAAGCGTTGGCGTTCACTTAAAGCGCTCTTGATTGTCTTTGGTACAATTCAAGCAGGGATCTTCCCTTGTCTCCTGCTCCCAAGGCAGATGCTTTAATCACTACTTTATGGAGACAGTTTGATCCTTCAAAATCTCTTGACCCTTTCCCTCATATAGACGCTTTCGGACGCCTCTGCAGCAGACGGCTTTTTGAAAACATAGTGACAAAAGAAGAAATTGCACAGAACGTGCAATTTCTCCTTTTGCCACAATGTTTTCCACTTTTTGTCATAGGTTATCTATTCAATTATGGAGATTTTCTATGTTTTGACAAAATACGTTCAAAGTCGTCTGCTGCAGAATTGTCGTATGAGGGAAAGGGTTAAACCAGAGGGCCATGATGGCCCTAGAACGATCACCTGATCTATACATTGAGATTTATAATGCAAAAACACATGACAAAGTCTCAAACTGTTGAATTAAAAAATGCAGTCTCCAGAGTGTTGAACAAATTTTTCCTTCAATTTGAACTAGTGACCTAGTTTTAGAGTCAATATGACCTATATTCGAACTATTAAGACAAAAATTCTGACAAAATTTCAAGCTGCTGAAGCAAAAATTGCGGCCTCTAGAGTGTTAACAAGATTTTCCTTCAATTTGGCCTAATGACCCATATTCGAACTCGGCGTACATATTATCAAGACAAACATCCTGAAGTTTCAACTTGCTCAAAATAAAAAGGCGGCCTCCAGAGTGTTAACATGGTTTTCCTCCAAATTTGACCAAGTGACCTTGTTTTTGACTGGACATGACCCATATTCTAACTTGGCCTATATATCATCAACACAAACATTCTGACAAAGTTTCAATATTTTCAAGTTAAAAATGCAGTGTCCAGTGTTAACAAGATATTTTCTTAAATTTGACCTAGTTTTTTACCTCATATGGCCAAAGTTTCGAACTTGTCCAATATTTGATGGAGATAAATGAGAACACAGACACTCCAAGAAAAACACTCCAAGAAAGACACTCCAAGAATGGACACTCCGAGAACGGACACTCCAGGAAAGACACTCCAAGAAAGACAAACCAAGAACGGACACATCAGGAAAATCCGAATACAGACACTCCAAGAATGGACACTCCAAGAAAGGACACTTCAGGAAAGAAAAAACAAGGACGGACAAAGCAAGAACGGACACATCAGGAAAATCCAAATGCAGACACTCCAAGAAAGACACTCCAAGAACGGACTCTCCAAGAAAGGACACTTCAGGAAAGAAAAAACAAGGACGGACAAACCAAGAACGGACACATGAAGAAAATCCAAATACGGACACTCCAAGAAAGACGCTCCAAGAACGGACACTCCAAGAAAGAACACTTCAAGAAAGACAAACCAAGAACGGACACAACAGGAAAATCCAAATACGGACACTCCAAGAACGGACACTCTACCTTTGGGGAAAATGTTTGAAAACACTTTTTCAATGATTTCTGCGCAGGAGTCGCATGGAGCTGAAATCAATTGAAATCAATCGAGATTTATTCCGAAATGAAAACGCACCTATTAACTGATATCATTTTGCGCTGAATTTTTGGCGGGAAAAATCGAAGGTTTGAGCGGAGTCCAGTTTACACGTTCTCGGTGTCGTCAAATTATATGTTTTGCAGGTTTGGGTTTCATGACGTGACGGGCATCTTTTTGATGGCAAAGTCTGTCACCCTGAGCAATACGAATATTTGCAACCCGTTTGAGGTGTCGCATCTGAAGTGGAGATAACCTAAAGTGGTAGATTTAAAAGAACACGTCTACGGGGTTTCAATTGTATTGTATTGTATATATTGTATTGTGTATATATATTGCGCATTCAACAAGAGAACATTGCAGTTATATAACATATGATAACACAAGTATCACCGACATACGGCAAAAGTACAGCTGCATAAGGTATGCTCCAACTAAGGGGGCACAAACGGTATATACAAAATCATAGCACGAAAAGATATACAATACTTTTCAAGAAGAAAACAATCACATTGCTAGAAACGTCTCTCTCATAGTTCAGAAATGAAATTTATTTTCTTTCCTAAAGTATCCTTTCTTGGAGTGTCCGTTCTTGGAGTGTCTTTCTTGGAGTGTCTGCATTTGGATTTTCCTGATGTGTCCGTTCTTGGTTTGTCCGTCCTTGTTTTTTCTTTCCTGAAGTGTCCTTTCTTGGAGAGTCCGTTCTTGGAGTGTCTTTCTTGGAGTGTCTGCATTTGGATTTTCCTGATGTGTCCGTTCTTGGTTTGTCCGTCCTTGTTTTTTCTTTCCTGAAGTGTCCTTTCTTGGAAAGTCCGTTCATGGAGTGTCTTTCTTGGAGTGTCCGCATTTGGATTTTCCTGATGTGTCCGTTCTTGGTTTGTCTTTCTTGGAGTGTCTTTCTTGGAGTGTCCATTCTTGGAGTGTCCGTTCTTGGAGTGTCTTTCTTGGAGTGTCTTTCTTGGAGTGTCTGGTTTACCAGATAAATGTTCTGAAAAGACTTTCATGAAGATCAAAAGCTAAATGTAGCCTGTAGAGTGATAACAAGGCAATTGACGACGCACGATGGACAAATGACGGACAAAATGTGATCACAATAGCTCACCTTGACAGGTGAGCTTAAAACCTCAAAAAGTTATAAACTTTCTTCTTGAAAATAGAGTGGGAATCCTGTCATCAGGTAATCTATCAATTAAGTTGTAAATCGGACTCACTGTTCTGTTATCGCCTTCGTGAACAGTACATCTGCCTTGAACTTGGTTTATAACCAGATTATTACGTAAAGCTTCTGCAGCATCAGGATTCCACTCACAGGCATGAAGATGCTTGACATTTGTATAAACTAAATAAGGTAGAGTGAAGTAACCAATCCCTGAAAGAATCATAATCAAGGTCAAAATTCGGTACTGAAACCCTTTATATTAAATATTCATCAAAAAACGTTGTGTAAATGAACAATTTCTCCTTTTGCACCAATGTTTTCAGCTCTATCTTAAAGAATATAACCCTTTCCCTCATATAGATGCTTTCTGACACCCTGCAGCAGACGGCTTTTTGTCAGACAAGAGTCTATATTTTTTGGATGTGAAAGGGGGAATCGAGGTTATCCTAAATTGAAGAAACTGCAAAAGAACCTTTTATTTTTATTCTTACTAAAAAAATTATTAAAAACTGATTTCTAAGCACTTGACCTCTGGTTCATTTCCCTGTATAATTTCAACATTTCATTTCCATATCCCACTTTCATATTTTGAGACATTTGAAGCAGAAAACATTTGAAATCATTGCTCATAATTAGGAATTTCTCATTTTTGCCACAATGTTTTCAACTCTGTTCAATGATTAGACTTTCATTTAAAAAGACTTTCCATGTGTTTGCCTACATCTTTTCAAGGTTGTCTGTTACAGAACTGTTTTATGTTGGAAAGGCTCAACCAATAGAAATAATCCCAGATTAACTGTAACCATGGGAACCCTGTAATGGTCATGTTCAACTACTGACCTGCATATAAGTCAACCACTATCTCATTTGTACAATCAAACTTTGCCACTCGCAGTTTTTCCGTGATGTTTCCAGAACTGAACATACATTTTGTAATATCATAGGTATATCTGAAAGGAGATGTATTGTTTTTTTTGAAATACACATAAACATTAACAGAAAAAATATTAAATCTAACAATATATAAGTTAACCCTTTTCTTTATTATGCAACAAATCTACAGCAGATGACTTTGAAACCACATAGTAAAAAATTTGGAAAATCTCTGAAAATGAAAGAGCAATTATTGAATAAAATCTTAAACATTGTGGCAAAAAAAGAAATCGCTCATCTTAAGCAATTTCTACTTTTCAATGTTTCAATATTTTCAAGTCCTCGGCTGCAGAGGTGTCAGAAACATCTATATGTGCGCTTTGGCAAAAGACAAGAGTATTGAATGGTTTTTTTTTACAAGTTTCTGTAAGTTCATTAAGTTCAAATGCACAGGCTGATCAGGATCTTCACTTATTACATAGAGACCTCTGTAAGAGTGAGCAAAATACAATCTAGACAGAAAAAGCTTAACCCTTTCCCTCATACAACAATTCTGCAGCAGACGACTTTGAACATTTTTGTCAAAACATAGAAAATCTCTATAATTGGATGGATAACCTATGACTAAAAGTGGAAAACATTGTGTCAAAAGGAGAAATTGCTTGTTTTGAGCAATTTCTTTTTTTGTCACTATGTTTTCAAAAAGCTGTCTGCTGCAGAGGCGTCAGAAAGCGTCTATATGAGGGAAAGGGTTAAACAACTATTTTTATTTTAACCTTTCCCAACAAAACGGCAGATGCAGACTTTTAAAACATAGAAACAAAAATATGAAACAAGAGGGCCATGATGGCCCTGGATCGCTCACCTGATTTCTTTTTTTTTTCACTTTAGCCATATAAGCCCCGCCCCCTGGCGGCTATAGTTTCCGACCAATCAACTTGGAGAAATCTGAAAGAGGGTCACCCTAGGAACATTTCTATAAAATTATTTGAAAATCGGACTGACACTTTCGGAGAAGAAGATTTTTTAAGTTTTCACTATAGCCATATAAGGCAAAATAGCCCCGCTCCCCTGGCGGCCATGTTTTTTGACTAATCAACATGGCTTAAAGGAATCTGATAGAGTGTCAGCCAAGGAACATTTCTACAAAATTATTTCAAAATCGGCCTGACACTTTCAGAGAAGAAGATTTTTTAAGTTTTCACTATAGCCATATAAGGCAAAATAGCCCCGCCCCCCTGGCGGCCATGTTTTTCGACCAATCAACATGGCTTGAAGGAATCTGATAGAGGGTCATCCAAGGAACATTTCTACAAAATTATTTCAAAATTGGCCAGACACTTTCGGAGAAGAAGATTTTTTAAGTTTTCACTATAGCCATATAAGGCAAAATAGCCCCGCCCCCCTGGCGGCCATGTTTTTCGACCAATCAACATGGCTTGAAGGAATCTGATAGAGGGTCATCCAAGGAACATTTCTACAAAATTATTTCAAAATTGGCCAGACACTTTCAGAGAAGAAGATTTTTTAAGTTTCACTATAGCCATATAAGGCAAAATAGCCCCGCCCCCCTGGCGGCCATGTTTTTCGACCAATCAACATGGCTTGAAGGAATCTGATAGAGGGTCATCCAAGGAACATTTCTACAAAATTATTTGAAAATCAGCCTGACACTTTCGGAGAAGAAGATTTTTTAAGTTTTTTTCATGGAAACCAGAATTCTGCATGGATTTCAAAAATTTGAAGGAAATCTGGTGAGGTCATTGAGAGGATACTTTCTGTGAAGTTTCATCCCAATTGACCCACTGGTTACTGAGGAGAAGAAGTTGACGCACGACGCACAACGCACGACGGACAAAAGGCGATCACAATAACTCACCTTGAGCAAAGCTCAGGTGAGCTAAAAACCCATGAATGAAAGTATTATGATTGAATAGAGATGAAAAAGTCATAAAAGTACAAATTGCTTATTTTGAGCAAATCTCCATTTGCCAAAAAATGTTTTCAAAAGTTGTCTGATGCAGATGGGTCAAAATGTGTCTACATGTATGAAAGGGAATCAGTGTTGTGAAAGCAACTTACTTAATTCCATTGTCAGTATGTTGTACCCAGCTGCTTTCCCCATACAGCATGTGTACCTGTGGTGTTCTGTAGCCATTTGTAGATATGACATCTTTTCTCGCAACTCTTTTACATGACATACAGGAAGTTACACTTTCCCATAATTCATTGCCTGAAAATCGATAATTCTGTCATATCAGTTGTCAACATACCATAATGTTATATCATGAATAATTTTACAAAAGAATTTTGAAAACAATTCCTGCTTGGGTTTTTATAAAGAAATAATATTCAGTCAGATGTCTTTTTATCAATGTTATTTCAAAAATAAATTTTAAATGTTCACTGGTTATGTGCGACTTTCCCAAATAGAAAAAATCTGCAGCAGACGACTTTGAAAACATCTAGGCAAACAACATTTGGTAAATATATAAGTAAATGAGAGTGTAATCATTGAAAAAAGTTAAAAACAATAAGAGCAATTTCTCCATTTGCCACAATGTTTTCAAAAGTCGTCGGCCACAGATGGATCAGAAAGAGTCTGCACATAAGAAAGGGTTAAAACCCATTGCCTGATAGTGATACATCTGGAGCACATTTTCAAACCTAAAATTGACGATGTCCCTATTTGAAGAATCTCTCTTTTATGTCATGCAAAAAAGGCCCAAAATCTGAAGTTGTCCCTTTGGTAATGTGACATAGGCACAACAATGAACACGAGAGCCAAACTGACACCAAATATGCCCATCGAAAAACTTATTTGAATAAAGTTTCCCATTAATTAAAATAATGGTTACTTCAAAGCTTGCAGTCTATTGCTTCAATTTTAGCTAAGTACTAAACCATGACATTGTTACTCAGTTTTGTGATGATGGTATAGGGATTACACCACATACATGTACAACAAATCGGAAACCAAAATATCTCGGCAAAAATATGGATAAATCTCAATAATTGAAAGTTTGGTTATTGAATAGAGTTGAACACATTATGAGCAATATCTGCTGTAGATGTGTCAAAATGCATCCAGATGTAAAAAAGGGAGAAATCAAGTTAAGAGAGCAGACAGAGCCGTCATAGGTAAGATCATGATATTAACAAACACAATTCATGAATCAATAGGTTTAGGAGGTGAGACAATATAAGCTTTAGTCCGGAGTTACCTGCCCCTACCACTATATTGTCTACTTAACACTTTCCCACATAAAGGCACATCTGCAGAAGACGTCTTTTGAAAACATGGTGACAAAAGTAGAAATTGCTCAAAACGAGCAATTTCACCTTTTGCAACAATGTTTTCAACTTTTTTCAGTAATGTTTCTGCATGATTGTTTTCAAAGTCATCTGCTGCAGATTTGTCGTATGTGGGAAAGGGTTAACTTTAGTATGCCAGATATACCAGACAACATAAACTTTGGATTTGCTGTCAGGGGAAATAACAAAACTGTTTGAGATAATTTTGTAGCTTATTAACCATTTACCGGATGCATTTTTTTGTCTGATGAAAAAAGTGTTTTATACCAAAAATTTAAAGTATGATTTCATAAAGAGTTGACAACATTGTAGGACAAGGAGTACTGGTAATTCAGTTTCTTTAATCTTCTTTTCCCTCCAAATATTTTTTAAAAGTCATCAGATACAAAAATGTCGAAAGATGACATTCAAGAAAAGCATTAAAGGGGCATAACTCAAAAGTATCTGTGCTACTGATTGACAAGCATAGTTCACAAAAGTCATACACACATGAATATGAAACTTTTTTGAAAGGTAAAATTCCAAGAAAAAAGATGAAAATCTAAGATGAAATAATGAAATCAACTTTAATTAGGCCTACATATTTAATTTTAGAAGCAAAGTTTATGTGTTACACTTAGCCCTTCAACATTCTGAATCTCTAAGCGTTACATGTAAACGTTGTTTCTATAATTTAATATAGCAAACAGATTTTCTCCTGTATAGATAAAGAGTTGAAAATTGTGAAAGTTAAATGTGAATGTGGAATACCTAGTTTATCCCATACAGGATTTATGAATGATGAAAGTGGTAGAAGTAGTAAATCCCCATGTTTCTCCCAGTGAGTAGGTACGTCTCTCTCAATGTCTTCACTCCAGCTATTTCCTGAAAAAGAATTTATATATATATAAGATGCAGAATTTATTTTCAAGATTTTCTGGTTAATATATAATACTTTCCAACATGAAAACATTTCTGCACTAGACCACTTTTTTCAACTCAGTGTCAATAATGATACTTTCATTTTAACGAACCTTTTCCCATAACAAATCTGCAGTAAGCGACTTTGAAAACATTGAGGCAAAACTTTTAAACATCTCTATTAAAGAAAGTATAATAATAGACAAGTCTATTATTATACTTTCTTTAATAGAGATGTTTAAAAGTTTTGCCTCAATGTTTTCAGAGTTATAGACAATAGACAATATTTTATTGGCACAAACGCATTTACAATAAATGGTAATGACCGAATGGATAAACATGGTTAATAAAATGCAAACATTTATGTGGATATAAAATACATGTATAATGAAAATCTATTGCAATACATTTATTTCTCACAATAAAACAATTTGTTACGAAAGAGGAAGATAGTTTAAGTGCCGTGGAAAAATTAAGTATAAGCCTTATTTTATACATATCGCACATATAAGTGTTACATTTTTGAGAAATTTTGGACAATTTGAATTCAAAAGTCTCTCTGATATCGGTGTACCCTCTGCAATGTAGTAGCATGTGCTGTTCATTTTCAATTTCATCACTTTTGCAGATTTCACAAATTCTTTGACTCCTGGGCACTTTTAAATATCTTCCTCTTTCAATGGCAAGGTTATGAGCACTTACTCTTAATTTACATAATAAGGATCGATCTGATCTATTTCTTAAAGCATCAACATAAGCTTCACGTTCGTTCATTATGTAAACATTCTGGAAAAATGTTAATTTTTAGTTTTATTATTATTATTAATTTTAATAATTGAATAGAGTTGAAAACATTGTCACAAAATGAGAAATTGCTCAATATGTTTTCAACAGTCGTCTGCTGCAGAGGCACCAAAATCTGTCTGTAAGAGCCTGAGGGAAGGGTTTATAAAAGTTTTTTAATATTTTTGCTTGCATATTTATCAAAAGTGTCTGTCGCAGATTTGTATATGGGAAACGGCTGATTAACATTAATTGCATCATCTACAATGGTTAATGAATTTGGTCTTAAAGATTGTCTAACCTTTTTCAATTAGCAGTTTCTGCAAACTTTCTTTCAGTTTGACTTCAGGTTTTTTTATGGATAACTTCTTAGCGATAGGGAGGCTTATCTTTTCAACACTTTTAATTTTTACGGGTATCTGTTTCAAAATGTATTCGTATATAAGTTTTTTGCAATTGTTCTCATCTCCATCATGAACTAATAGCTTCTTCACTTCAGTAATGTCTACTGGAATAGCAACTGTGTTTTCTTCTACATTTGATTTCAGTCTTCTTCTTGGATCTGACAAGCCCAATTCTTGCAAACCTTTTCTGTAAAAAATTAAGATAAATGCAACAACAACAAATATATATATTTTTCTTTCATAGTTCAGAAACATCCTTTTCTCATAGTAAGCGTAACATGCACCTGATCCGTCACTGGAGTTAAGCCACCGCAGGTCACCCATCCTGGCACTTAACGCGTTTTAATTTGCTTAACTTTGTGGAAATTTAAATCCAACCACTCTACCAACATCGCTATGAAAGCTGGCTTCCACAGCATGGCTGACTTTGGCTGATGAAATGGTATTTGTACCTATACCCCTTTCCTGTTACATTTCTTCCTTTTTCTGTTGACTTCGACCCGAAGCATGAATGTAGAAATGTTATCCGTTTACAGTTGTCTTTGTTACCAAAAAATGTTTTCCCTCCAAGTTCGACTGGTATCTACAAGTCCAAATAATTTAGACTTTCTGTTGCTCGTTTTATCATCGGTCATTTATTGGGCAACCAAATACAGGATAATAACAAAATGAAAGATGAGCATATGCGATATCTTTCTATATAGGTAACTACAAGATTGACTCATCATTATTCAGTTTAGTGATACTGATTCCAATTGTTTATTCATTAATTAATTAATTTTGAAAGATTTTGCCAAGATTAAAATAAAAAAAAATATGATAAAATCTACCTTATTCACACAATTTGAACATTTTTTATTTCATGACTTTGTCCAGAGACATAAATATGTGTTTATATGTCTCTGCTTTCAAGTGCTTTGTCGTGTCACTTATTTTGTCCATCTAGAAACGTGAATCCGAAATGATTCTCCCATCCGAAATTATGTTGACTCATCTTGAACATTGAAATGGGTTGAATTATAGGGATAATCAATCGAAAGCTTACCTTACCTCCTTTACTTCTGATGTTAAAACAATGACACAGTACTCGCAGGCTGAATCATTCATTTTTAATGAGTGTTAAGTTATTGTTTTTATAGTTGGAAAACTCGATTGAAACATCTTTGGACAAATTTGACCAATAACTCTTTAGAACATAAAGTCATACAAAGCGGAAGTGTTAAAAAAACAACATTGTTTTTATTTATTTAACTGTCATCTCTTACACAATGAGAGAGATTTCACACATAAATAATAAATTTATCTAAGTTTTGAACAGTTCGTGGTAACTTTCTGAGATAGAATCTAAGAACTTAGGCTACATTTGAAAAAATCATTAGATTTCGCGAGCTGTCAAAACAGGAAAATAAAGTGAGTATCAATTCGTTGTCTGAATATACAATTTGTTTTATTCTTTGATGTTTTTATTCTATTTGAATCGAAATGACATATATATTTGATACATCGACGATTATCGTTTGAAGAATGATTAGTCATCAAGGAAACAAATTTGTCATTGTTCTCACAGCCGAAGATGGGGTCCCTAGACTAACCGAAATCGACCGAAATCGACTTCAAATAACCGAAATCGACCTATATTAGTGTTTTTTTTGGTTATATACTAAACCATAAAGTAGTTATAGTATACCTTAATGTTTTTTCATCAATAAAATATAATATGAGTATAGGTGCTACCTATTTCGGGTAAACATTTATTATATGTTGTGATCGGTGAATAATTCCCCGCAAACTGCAGTTAGCCCCTTGCTTGCAGCACAATCAGTTATTTACGTCAATTACTAGTCCTACCGACCTAAGCAAAGAAAATAAAAATCATCATCAGGTTAAGCTTATATTTAACTTTAAAATATAGCCAAGATTTTACATCCATGAAAATATGATGACAGGTACAACTTGCCCTTCATAAAGTACTTCAAAGTAATCAACTTGCCCTTCATAAAGTACTTCAAATAAAACGATTCCATAATTCACGGAACTACATTTGTGACAAGCCGAACTAACGTTTCCTATAATTTCTGTCGTTTTCCTTTTGGTTCATTTAGTTAAACTTATTTATTTTACATCGATTGTGAAAAAAAAAAAAAAAATATCCCAAAGTCAGGACCCGCTCATCACAGGACACGAACCAGGGACCTTTGATACAAGAGGCCGACGCTCTACCTCTGCACCACTAATAGAATGACGTCATATTACAGGAATTTGGATTTATAACTTCCAGAATGTCAAAGGTCAAAAAACCCTTACGAGTTTTATTTGAACTCGTTTTAGAAATAGACGACGAGTGTTATTAAACGGAAATTATCACACATAAAATTACTTGTGCTCGTTCCTTTATCGAGTACATATTATCATATTTAATTATTTTCTCTAGAAGTTTTTTTTGTTTCGATATTTTCTTTTCGTCCAATCAAAACGTAGCACTGTAGCAGAATCGTGACTGCATCGAAAAATCCATTCTGGACACAATTTTTGGAAAGACGGTATAGCAAAATTTTGCAAAGTTCATACCCATTACCTATTGACGGGAAACATCGCCGGCTTCGCCGTCGATTTGTTTACCCGTATAAAAAAAATATTTTTAACGAAATTTACCGTCAGAACGATAACGGTGTCGTATGCAATTTGAAAATCTAAAGTTACTTGATTACTCCAATTCAAAATGTAAGTCGAAGAGGGGAATATAAAGCAAACACATAACATTGGTTTTAAACAACTTTATTTCCGATATGTGGACAATTTCGTTCAGCTTTGAAACAACCAATAGGGTCATACTTCCCACTTCAAGTTCAATTGAATATGGAACTTTCTGCATCTTTCACACGGACTGTTTATGGTAGGCAGGTTTGGGCAAAAAATAATGTGGACATCAATATTCGCACCAGTTACGAAAAATAAGTAAAAATAATATTTTTCTATATATTTTATTGATAAAAAACATTAAGGTATACTATTACTACTTTATTGTTTAGTATATCACAAAAAAACACAATAATATAGGTCGATTTCTGTTATTTGAAGTCGATTTTGGTCGCTTTCAGTTTCAGGTCGATTTCGGTTAGTCTAGGGTCCACAAAAGATGCAGTGATATGAATCCCTCCTCCAACACTCTCCAACCCAAAGTGGTCTGCTATTTGCAGCTTAACTTAATCATTTATCCACATAATATGAGTATAGATGCTACCTATTTCGGGTAAACATTTATTAACTTTTGTGATCGGTAAATCATTTCCCGTCAACTGCAGTTAGCCCCTTGCTTGCAGCACGATCATTTATTTACGTTAAGTATGAGTCCTACCGACCTAAGCAAAGAAAATAAAAATCATCATCAGATAAAGCTTATATTTAACTTTAAAATATGGCCAAGATTTTAAATCCATGAAATTATGATGACAGATACCAACAAATAATCAACTTGCACTTCATAAAGTTCTTCAAATGAAACGATTCCATAGTTTACAGAACTACATTTGTGACAAGTTTCCTACCATTTCTGTCGTTTTCCTTTTGGTTATTTATTCATCATTTGTGTTACGCTAACAGAATGACGTCATATTACAGGAATTTTGATTTGTAACTTCCGGAAAGTCAAAAAACCCTTATGAGTTTTGATTTGAGTTTTTATTTGAACTCGTTTTAGAAAAAGACGATGAGTGTTATTACCGGTAAATGGAAATGATAACACATAAAATTACTTGTGCTCGTTCCTTTATCGAGTATGTGTTATCATATTTAAATATTTCGTCTAGAAGGTTTTTTTGTTTCGATATTTTCTTTTCATCCAATCAAAACGTAGCAGAATCATGAGTGCATCGAAATTTTTTGGAAAGACGGTATAGCAAAGATTTGCATATATAATATTATTATTTATTTCATCTGGTTTGAAAATATTTATGAAAATATAATATCTTGAGAATTGAAACGTAACAAGATTTGGTGATACATTCAGATGGGCAAAAATTAATACCTTCAAGGAATATTTTATCCTAAATGTTAGCAACAGGTTCAACACATCAAAAGTCAATTTTTAGAGTCTTAGACAATCTATTTTATTTTTAAGTGTCAGATCCGATATTCGCTCATTTCATCGGGAAAATCCGTACATAAATGAATTATCAACGCTTTATTATAAGATACTTACCCATCTGCTTTTAATATCTGAGAAGAACAATAATAGAGATTGATAGTCATTAGTTTGAGTTCTTTAACACTTTCCAACATATAGATTGTTTCTGAAGCCTCAGCAGCAGACAAC
The DNA here is from genome assembly GCA_031761405.1 of Serripes groenlandicus. Lineage (NCBI taxonomy): Eukaryota > Metazoa > Mollusca > Bivalvia > Cardiida > Cardiidae > Serripes > Serripes groenlandicus. The sequence continues at coordinate 252,404,319 of JASEVX010000001.1, forward strand.
TTTTGTAAACATTGTGGCAAAATGGAAAAATTGCTCATAATAATATCCTTTTAAAAAAAGTCCTTTTAAAACAATGTTTTCAACTTTACGCAATAATTCTTGTTTATTTTATAGAGATATTCCATATTTTTTACAAAATATTTTCAAAGTCGGCTGCTGCAGTTCATTGTATGAGAAAAGGTTATGTGATGTCTATCAGGCAGAGGGTCAAGTTATTCCTGATGAAAATTAAAAAGCATTTACCTAATCATGACTAATGCAAATTTTTGTTTTTAGTGCCTGCTTCATTAGAATTATGATTTGTCTAAAAAAGGGTCTGTAACCAGTAGCCCCTCATGGTTATCTATCTGCCAGTTAGTGCACCAAGTTGACAAAATATTGTATTTGACAAATTCACAATGGCATGAATCCATGATACAATGTATTAAGAAGGGAATACTCAAGTTTGATTTTCTTGAATGCTTAACTGAAACTACATTAATGCAATTGTATTGTTTCCGCAGGTTTTCAAGATGACGTTGATGGAGTTTGTTGGTTGTACTTTTATTGCGTTTGGACCTGCATTTGGTCTTTTTGTTTTCACCATTGCTAGAGATCCCCTCAGAGTTATTGTACTCATCACAAGGTTTGTTAATTTTGTCCTATGCTTTTAGTCTTTGAAGGGCGGCATGTATAGATATTTCTCTGTGTCTGTCTGTAATTTATTGTTTATCAAAGATTAGAACATATAATCAAATAATTTTCAATTCAGTTAAGAGAAAAAAGGAAATATATTATTTCTGAACATTCATTCTTCAAAATATATATTTTTCTAATTAAAAAAATAAATCAAGAAGTTTTTTCACAAACTGATTATCAGTTCTCTTTTGACTAGAATTAGAACCAAGAAGTGCAGGATAAGTTATTTTGTTTTAATGTTTTTAAAAGTCTTCTCATGCAGTGGTTAAAGAAAGCGTCTGTATGTGGGAATTTAAGGGTTAAAGGAACACATAGTTGATGAAACATCAACATTTTTTGCAAATCAAATTATTTATTGCTACAAAGATAGATTGGTACATTAAAGACAAAGTATCTTTCATTTTTACTGGAAAATATAGAGTTCAAACTTTACATATTCATCACATTTTGTTTTTTTCAGTGGATTTTTCTGGCTACTGGCCCTACTGTTGTCATCGATATGGTGGTATGCTGTGGTCCCTCTCAGAGAAAAATTGGCTTTCGGTCTTGTATTCTCTGTTATATTTCAGGAATTGTTCAGGTTTTTATTCTACAAGTTACTGAGGTAAGCTTTTAATTTAATTGTGTTCACTCTTACCACTTTGCAACATACAACAAATCTGCAGCAGACTTGGAAAAGGTCAGGGCCAAGACATGTTAATCTCTATCAAAGAAAAGAATAAATATTGAATACAAATGAAAACATTGCGGCAAAAGAAGGAATGGCTAATTTTATATTGTATCAATATTTTCAAAACTCAATGCTGAGGAGGCATCTGAAAGCATCTGCATGTGGGAAAGGATTATCTGTTATTTTTTGCTTAAAATACAAATATTATTGTGATAAAACATGAGTCATCACTCATCAGAATACACAGAATTAAATGTTATATATTGTTAACTTTTTCCATCATACGACAATTCTGCAGCAGACGACTTTGAACATATTTTGTCAAAACATAGAATATCTCTATAATTAAATGGATTACCTATGCCTAAAAGTGGGAAACATTGTGTCAAAAGAAGAAATTGCTTGTTTTGAGCAATTTCTTCTTTTGTCACTATGTTTTCAAAAAGCCGTCTGCTGCAGAGGCTTCAGAAAGCGTCTATATGAGGGAAAGGGTTAATACAATAATTCATCTAACTAAAAACATTTTTGTGTTATTCCTTACTTTTGTCAGGAAAGCGGATGAAGGCTTACAAAGGGTCAGTCTGCAGGGACAAGATCAAAATGATCCTCCTAAGGACATGTCTAACAAACACATTATGGCATATGGTAAGCTTGCACTGCCTTTACTCCTCCTTTTCCAGATACAGACAATTTCTGACGCCTCTGCAGCAGATGGCTTTATAAAACATTGTGACATTTGCCACAATGTACTCATCTCTATTTAATAAATAAACTTTCATTTTTGGAGATTTTTCATGATTTTTGCCAAGATGTTTTCAAAGTCATCTGCTGCAGATTTGCTGTATGTAACTTCCCCTTTCCCACATACAATATTTCTGCAGCAGACGACTTAAGTCAATGTTTTTGAATATATATACTTTTGGATAAAGTTTAAAAACATGGTAGCAAATCGAGAAATTGCTCACCATATTTGCAACATTTGTTTTGAAAACAGATTTGAAAAAAAGAGCATTAATTTTGTTCAGAGTTAAAAACATTTTGGGGGTAAAGGAGAAAATTCTCTTCATTAATGATTTTTGCTTTTCTGGTTATGTTTTAACACTTTCCCTCACATAGACACTTTCGGATGCCTCTGCAGCAGACGACTATTTGAAAACATAGTGGCAAAAGTAGAAATTGCACAAAACGTGCAATTTCTCCTTTTGCCACAATGTTTTCAACTTTTAGTCATAGGTTATCCATTCAATTATAGAGATTTTCTACTTTTTGACAAAATATGTTCAAAGTCGTCTGCTGCAGAATTGTCTATGAGGGAAAGGGTTAATTGTTGTCTGCTGCATTGTCATTACAAGTCTTCTGTATCAGAGAGAAAATAGTGATAGATGTCCGACTGTTTTGTTTATTCTACTTCTTTGACTTGACCCTTCATCCCATTTAAATCTCATGTTCTCAAAGCCAGGCTTGCTTCCCCATAATTATGTTTATATAGTAAAAGGTTAACCCTTTCCCTCATAAGACAATTCTGCAACATTTCAAAACCGGAATATGCAGCAACTATACAAAACTTATGTTCATATAGACCATTTCACTCAGTCTCGGAACACAAGGAGGTCATGAAAATCTTATATCGCTCACCTCATTTAACAGAATTTCAATAGAAGTACTTCTATGTAGAAATATTATGAACTTCATAATAAGAATATGAAGTACTGTCCTTTCTAAGTCTTACATTCACCTAATACGGACACCGGTTCATTAACCGTTTCCCACATATAATAAAGCCGCAGCAGATGACTTTGAAAAACAGCTAGGAAAAATTGTGAAAAATTTATATAAGGAAAAGTTTAATTATTGAAAAGAGATGAAAACATTGCAATTTCTACTTCTGTCACAATGTTTTCAATAGTCGTCTGCTGCAGAGGCGTCAGAAAAGCGTCTATATGTGGAAAGGGTTTATAAGAGATTTTCATATTTTCAACTATATAGATGTAAACTGTATTTCCTATTCATGTAAAACACGTGCATCTGGGGTTAGACTATTTTTGACCTATGGAACATAATTTTAACAATACCGATAGAGTACCACTTTGTTAACCCTATGCCACATGCAGACGCTTTCTAACGAGCAATTTCTCCTTTTGCCTAAATGTTTTCCACTTTTAGTCATAGGTTATCCATTCAAGTATAGAGATTTTCTATTTTCTGACAAAATATGTTCAAAGACGTCTGCTGCAGAATTGTCGTATGAGGGAAAGGGTTAATCGTTTGCAAATGTTTTAAAAATTTCTCTGCTGCATATGCATCAAATTGTGTCTACATTTGGGAAGGGGTTACATGTAATTACTATTTTCAGTTTCTGGCCTTGGCTTTGGTTTAGTAGCTGGGGCTTTCTCTTTGATAAATGTGCTCGCAGATATGGTCGGACCAGGAACAATTGGAATCCATGGAGACTCGAAATACTTCTTTCTAGTTTCAGGTAGGTCTTTTTTTTTTTATCTAAGATCCTAGACTTTAGCTTTCCCACAAACAGATGCATCAAAAGTTATTTGAAACCAGGAAAGAATCAAAATCTTAAAAACAAATTATTGACATACCAGCCATAGCATACAAGAAAGCCCACAATCGGTGTAGATCCAAATCCCTGATCTGCCAACAAGTCAAAGAAGCATTCAAGAAGCATATAACATACATATATAACACATATACAAATTCTGCAGTAGACGACTTTGAAAACATATTGGCAAAAATGTGAAATATCTCCATAAATGAGTGTTTAATCATTAAATAGAGTTGAAAACATTGTGGCTCATCATGAGCAATTTTTCCTTTTGCCACAATGTTTTCAAAATTATATAACGTCTCACAAGCAACATCGGGCAGAGGCAAAGATGTGCAGCTCTTCCAGAGAGAAGTCACTCTATACAAGTTACTGTTTACATTGACAGGAACACGTTTTGACATCTGAAGGAGACCATTATGAAAAACTTTGTAGGGAAAGGAGAAGCTACTCATAACATGCAATTTCTCATTTCCAACAATGTTTCCCAACTCCATTCCGAATATATGAATTCATTTGTCCAGATTTTCCATTTATTTTTCATAAGATATGGAACCAATTAAAGTGTTACTCTAAAGGTACCATTATGAGAGGATATTATACTGTATACCGGCTGATCTGAATTCAACCCTTTACCACATACAGCAAATCTGCAGCAGACAACTATGAAAATGTCTACTACAAAATATGGAAAACGGCTATAATTGTAGGTGTAATTACTGAAAAAAGTTGAAAACATTGTGCCAAAGGGAGAAATTGCTTGTTTTGAGCAATTTCACCTTTTGTCATGATGTTTTCAAAAATTGTCTACTGCAGATGTGTCAAAATGTGTCTGTAGATGGGAAAGGGTTAATTAATAAAACAAACATTTTAACAATACAGCTCACCTGTCACATAGGTTTTGTTTTGACTCAAGAACTTGATGTGAGAATATTTATGGTTATCTTTGTTAAATTAGTTAAAAATGCCTAATGGTTGGTGTTACTTCATTTAAACTTCCTTTTCATATACAAACAATCTGAAGAAAACCAACTACGAATTTGTTTTAAGCAGAAGTATGGAAAATCTCTAATTATAAATGTAAGATTAATTACAGAATAGGGATGAAAACATAGTAGCAAAAGAATAATTTGCTCATAATGAGCAATTTTTCCATTTACTGCAATGTTTTAAAAAGTGTTTCATAATGTACTCTTATCGTAGACTGCTGACCTACCCTGATGTATGTTTTCTGTTTTCAGCCTTTCTAACAATGGCTTTTATATTTCTACACACTTTCTGGGGAGTGATATTCTTTGATGCCATGGACAAAAAAATATATTGGAAGGCCTCCATTGTGATCATCACACATATGTTTGTGTCTTGTCTGGTAAGATTTTTCATTTTAGAGAAAAGGGAAACTTCCAAAGCATGTTGTCACTGCCGCTATCAGAGATAGGCTGGGAAAATCATGTGGATATACTGTAACTGTTGAAAAACATTGTTGGGGAAAATGAAACATTGTTATAAATGGGCAATTTCTCCATTTGTCAACCCTTTCCCCCATATATTTCCTTGGGCCTCAGGATTTTGGGGTTAGCATTAAGCCTGACCTGATGGTGTTAGGGTAAATTGACTAGTAGTACTTGTAAATTACCTAGGAAATGCCCTGATATAAATGAACAATTGTTGAAGGCGCAGTAAAACAACAAACAAACAAACAAACAAAACACTTTTTCTCGAATGTTTTAAGAACAAATGATTCGAAAAATAATATTAACAGGAAAACATTTTTCTTTAACTGAAAACTCCTGAGCAGAAATTTGAAAGAACATTCAGACAAATAAAAGTATCATTTTAAGGCTAAGTAGGAAGCTTTCTTTGAATTAGTGAGATTTCTATCTTTTACCTAGACTACTATGTTTTCATAAATTGTTCACTGCAACAACTTAATTCTTTCACTCATACAGACGCTTTCTGGCACCTGCAGCAGACGACTATTCTAAACATTGTGACAAAAGGAGATATTTACTCTTTTTTAAAATAAATAAACTTTCATTCATAGATTTTTTTTTGATTTTTTGTCTATATAATTATGTTCAAAGTCATCTTTTGCCTAATGCAGTGGAACGATACTGGCCCTCTTGGGCCTGTTGTTCCTTTTTCTACATTGTTTTCAAAGTTTGTATGGTGCAGGTGCATAAAATCGCATGAGCATGTTGAATAATGTTAATTGTTCTATTTTTCAAATATTTTTCACAGACTTTATTAAACACACCATCCAATCCCACGTACCTTGGAAGTATAATACCAGCGTATCTAGTCATGTTTGCCATGGGAGGATTAGCGTTCAAAGATGCCGGCGGCTCCTTAGTGAATATCAAGGCAGCACTGACATTTAAAAGTAGTTGTCATTATTCTGTGGACTAAGTCTTTAGACAAAGTGTTGGGGCAGGTAGATTTTTCACTCTGGTATTTCAAAAAAAAAAAAAAAAAAAAAACCATTGCCAAACAACAAATCTTAAGCAGATAACTCTGAAAATATCTAGGGAAAAATATGGAACATCTCTTTAAATGAATGGATAATTGTTTCAAAGAATTGAAAACATTGTGACAAAGGAGAAATTGCTTACTTTTAACAATTTATCCTTTAGCCAAAATGTTTTTTAAAATTTGTCTTCAAATTTCAAGAAACCTTTTACCTGATATCATAATTTGAGGATCAAGTTCTCTTAGAATGACAGGTGCTGAATCTCCCTCTATACCATCTGTAAACATTGAAGAACTGCTTTGGTACATATTATTAAAATATTGTGGAAAAAAGAGAAATTAATCATAATGAACAATTTTGCCTCCTCCTCTTCCCACAGTGTTTTTAATCCTTTCCAACATAAGATAAATCTACAGCACATGTCTTTGAAAACATCTAAGTAAAATTTAGAAACTTTTGAAAGTGTAAGTATTTGATAAAGTTGAAAACATTGTGGTAAATGGAGAAATTGCTCATTATGAGCAATTTCTCCATATGCCACAATGTTTTCAATAGTCGTCTGCTGCAGAGGCATCCTGATACAGACCAGGTTTGTAGGAGACAACTTTTGCATAATCTGTACCAAAATAGCTCAAACAATGTTTCAGACACATATAACTCAGTTAATCTGAAAGCAAATGCCTGTACAAATAACATGTCAGGTGATCATTTAACTCTTTTCCATATACAGCAAATCTGAAGCAGATGACTTAGAAAAATGTAGGCATAAAAATATGAAAACAAACAATGAATGAAGAAAAAAAAAAAGAGTGCATCTCATAGTCGGAAAGACCTGCTGGAGTGAAATATTTACCTCTTGAATGTTAATATGGACCAATGGAGTGTGTTAGAAAATTCTAATGAGAATTATTGTGGTTCGAGATTCAGTAAATTGAGAAAAATAACTTAAGTGAACTGTTTAAGAATTGTATACTAGTATTTAAACCTTTCCCACATACAACAACTCTGCAGCAGAGGACTTTGTAAACATACCCGAAATTTTTTGGAAATGAAAGTACAATAATTGAATAGAGTTGAAAACATGGTGACAAAAGGAGAAATTGCTCATTATGAGCCAATTTCTTCTTTTGTCGCCATGTTTTCCAAAAGCCCTCTGTTGCAGAGGCGTAAGAAAGCGTCTATATGAGGATAAGGGTTAATCCATGACCACAAACAGATGACTTAAAGGCCTTTGCAGGGGATGCCTTTTCCCATATTGTTTCTACACTGTCTCAAAATTGTGCATCCATTTATCTGTATATTACTTTTTCCTCAGTTTATTTAAAACCAGAGGACATATTTTGAGTCATCTAGGTGTACTTTGAAAATCATGAAATAAATAATTAAACAAGTAAAACATCTGGACAATTGGAAGAATTTCTGATAAGAGAAGTTCTCTTCTATTCTTTTCTAAAATGATATCTTCATTTTTAGAGATAATTATTATATCATATCCACAACAGACGCTTTCTGACCCATCTGCAGCAGATGCCTTTTGAAAACATTTTGACAAAAGGAGAAATTGCTCATCATAAGCAATTTCTCCTTTGCTACGTTGTTTTCAACTTTATTCAATAATAATACTTTTATTATAGAATGTTCCATATTTTTTGTCTAGATGATTTCAAGCTCTGTGGGGGAAATGAAAGATTCAAAATTAGCTGTTTCTCTCTCAAACCAACATTGTGGACTCCGCGTAAAGTATTGACCGGATAAGCCTAAGCTGGCTAACCCGAACAGACACTGTTTGTCTCCTGTGGATTCTCCTGTTGTTTTGGGAATCATTACGCCATACCTCTATCCCCCTGAGGTGGAATGTGTCAGCTCAGATTATTCTGTGCAGACTGCACATGCTGATCTGGGTCAATACATTATGCATAGTCCATAATGTTGGTTTTCTAGTGGAATGGCTCATATACTTTCATATTGTCCCAATTTTTAGCTTATGTGATGGCAAATTGTCTGTTGTGTGTGCGTGCCTGCGTCAACTTCTTGCTTCAAAAAGCTTCTCCCTAACCACTCGCCCAAATGGGAAGAAACTTCATAGGAATCATGTCCTCTCCTAAATTCCTTCAAATATTTTGGATCCATGCATAATTCTGGTTTCCATGTCAACCGAAAGAAAAACTTTAAATTTCTTCTTCTCCTAAACCAGTTGGCCGATTTTCAAATAATTTTGTAGAAATGTTCCTTGGATGGCCCTTTATCAGATTGTGAGGATCCATGTGGATTGGTCGAAAAACATGTCTGCCAGGGGGCTGGGCTATTTTGCCTTATTTGGCTAAAGTGAAAACTTAAAATAATCTTCTCCTCCGAAAGTGTCAGGCCGATTTTCAAATAGTTTTGTAGAAATGTTCCTTGGTTGACCCTCTATCAGATTCCTTTATGCCTTGTTGATTGGTCGAAAAACATGGCCGCCAGAGGAATTGGCTATTTTGCATGATATGGCTATATTGAAAACTTAAAAAACCTTCTCCTCCATAAGAGTCAGGTCGATTTTCAAATAATTTTGTAGAAATGTTCCTAGGGTGACCCTCTATCAGATTCCTTCAAGCCATGTTGATTGCTCGAAAATTATGGCACCCAGGGGGTGGGGCTATTTTGCCTTATATGGCTTGAGTGAAAACTTAAAAAAAAATCCTCGGATGAAAGTATCTGTCCCATTTTCAAATAATTTTGAAGAAATGTTCCTTGGGTTACTCTCTATCAGATTCCACCAAGCAATGTTGATTGGTCTTAAAATATGGCTGTCAGGAGGAGGGGCTGTTAGCCTTATATTGGCTTTAGTGAAAACTTTAAAAATCTTCTCCTCCCAAACCGATTTTCAAATAATTTTGCAGAAATGCTTCTTGGGTAACACTCTACAAGATTCCTTCAAGCCATGGTGATTCGTCCAAAAACATGGCCACCAGGGGGCGGGGTAGTTTGGAGATTTAGTTTTTGCCTAATGGCAGTGGAGTGATACTGGTCCTCTGCAGCCTCTTGTTTAATTAAAAGATCGATCAAATAGCATATAAGATAACGAACCATTGTATTTGTTTAAGAAATGTTGTAAATAGATGTGTATGTCATTAATTTATGAAAGAAAAAGCTTGATAATAAAATTGAATGCAAATAGTCTTTTTTATCAATTTATTATTTCAATAATTTGAATTTTAACAAGATGAATAAATTATTATAAAACTTAATCTGGATGTAAATACAAAATAAATGCAAAACTCTTTAGAATATTATCATTCATATAATACAAGATGAAATACCATTTCCTCGACGTTAATGGCAATAATACATGAAAGAAAGGTGTATGTCATGTATTTATGAAAGAAAACGCTTGATAATAACATTTAATGCAACTCCTCTTTGTTATCAATTTATTATTTCAATAATTTGAATTTTAAAAAAGATAAATAAATTATCATTAAACTTATTTCTGGATATAAATACAATCTCATTAAAATCATCTCCTATTAACGCTACGCATACATTAGGTCACATCGTGTACTTAAGTAAGATTGGATATAAATACAAAATAAATACAAAATAAATGCAAAACCCTTAAACTATAATCATTTATACAAGATCGAAAATAATATTACAAATAAAAAGCACATGGCCTTTCATGAAATGAAATACAAGAGACTGTCATACTTATAGTATGTAACACATCAATATATGACAAATATCACAAGCATGTATATATATGGTATAATAACGACTCGGATGCTGTCTTGAATATAATAAAAAGTGAAGAAAGTCGACCCCGAAGGATAAAATGTGCAAGTGTACGACGTTTTCTAGTTTGCGACCCGATCATGTCTATTTTCAGATGGAGGTATTGTGACTGCATTTGTACCAATGACATATTTGATTTGTACTAATATAATTGATTGACAGTGCATGTGTGATTTTAACGACATCTTCAGCGTGTTTATTTTCAAGTTGATTTATATTTAGACTGTATTTATTACCTATAAAAACCCAGTAGTGCTGGTAGATAACTCAGGAAACGCCGAAATATTACTAAAAAAGATTCCTAGGTTTAACGTCTGAATTCAAATAAAAGTACAACAATTGAATAGAGTTGAAAACACGGTGTTGCCATGTTTTCAAAAAGCCTTCGGCTGCAGAGGCGTAAGAAAACGCCGAGATATTACTAAAACAATGTTGGAAACGGCGTATAAAACACCATACAAGAAGTTGTATCGTCATCGCCGATTAATCTCTTTTCCTTAAAGCAAGACCTTTCCATAGACTATACCATCAATTGGCAAATAGAAAGATTATTCTGTGATTAATAATTAATTTCCTTTTCGCAAGACTGACTGCTGATTGGTCAGATCGTTGTTTTAATAGAAATTATCTTGAAAGACAAACATCAGTTACTCAAGGTCAAACCAATGATCATATCATGATGAGGTGTGAACGGGTTGGGACAAACCTCAATCAGTTTTACAATGGGAAGATTTGAACGTCTAGTGATTTTTATCACTTAATTAGTGTCAAATATTGATATTTGAATATATTGACCAATCATATTGTCCAACGAAATCATATATAAACCGTATGCATGAAGCAAACAAACACCATTCTAGATTTACAAATCAGAAGACTTATCAAATTAATATGACGTCATTGAAAATCAAAGCAGACGACCAAAATGAAAAGATGCAGACGAAAAACAAAATCTTGAAACTGGACTCCTGGAAAGAACTGAAAGACGCCGGGAAGAAATTCGTTAGAGCATCTGAGCAGTACTCCTTAATTAACAAACAGTATGAACAGCTCAAATTGCGATACGATAAAGCCAAAGTGGACAGAAATTCGTGCTTCCGATACAATTTGAGACTGAAGCTCTCCGTCATTGAAGGCGTACGAGGAATGTATTACGAATATTTGTTCGTGAAAGCTGACGACATCGCCATGTTACGTCGGTTCGTCAGACGTCAATCGAAGGAAGACGTCGATTCAGATGACGACATGTTTGAAGCAGAAAACTGACGGAATAAAAGCGCTATTACCAAACAGTCCTTTTAAGGACTTTCTAATGGTTCTACAAAGAACCAAACCATTCAACTAGAAAGGTCTCTTTCTCAATTGTCAATACGATTGTCTTATTTCAATCTTTATGCGTGTTGTCGTTACAGTTAAGATTCAGGTACAGTTACACCAGGCTATTCATTGTCCGCCAGTCATGTGTACATGACGCAGATTCCCATGTTTAACGTCTGAATTTAAATAAAAGTACAACCATTGAATAGAGTTGAAAACATGGTGTCGCCATGTTTTCAAAAAGCCTTCGGCTGCAGAGGCGTAAGGAAGTGTCTATATGAGGGAAAGGGCTAATCCATGACCAGATACAGATGACTTAAAAAACCTTTGCGGGGGATGACTTTTCCAATATTGTTTTTACACTTTCTCAAAACTATGCATCTATTTATCTGTATATTACAAACTACTTTTTCCTCGGTTATATTAAAAGCAGACGACATATTTTGAGTCATCTTGATGCTCTTTGAAAACATTTCAAGACATAAATAATTAAACAAGTAAAACATCTGGACCCCGAAGGATAAAGTGTGCACAAACGCACGCATAATAATTGTTTTCAGAAATAAGACGCCGGCCTCCATCAAGATCGGAGGGAGACTAATTAGCAGCCGATTCCTTCAATGCATAAATAATATATATTAACATTAAAATGTATTTGTCCGGAACATATTTACACAAAATAAAGATAAAAGTTAAGCAATAGAATAGTATTACTTATTTAGATAAATAAAAGTACAAGAATTGAATAGAGTTGAAAACGTGGTGTTGCCATGTTTTCAAAAAGCCTTCGGTTGCAGAGGCGTAAGAAAGCGTCTATATGAGGGAAAGGGCTAATCCATTACCACATACAGATGACTTTAAGGCCTTTGCAGGGGATGCCTTTTCCCATATTGTTTCTACACTTTCTCAAAACTATGCATCTACTGAGCCTGTATTTTAACCTATAAAAAAACAGTAGTGCTGGTAGATTACTCAGGAAACGCCGAGATATTACTAAAACAATGTTGGAAACGGCGTATAAAACACCATACAAGAAGTTGTATCGTTATCGCCGATTAATCTCTTTTCCTTAAAGCAAGACCTTTCCATAGACTATACCATCAATTGGCAAATAGAAAGATTATTCTATGATTAATAATTAATTTCCTTTTCGCAAGACTGACTGATTGGTCAGATCGTTGTTTTAATAGAAATTATCTTGAAAGACAAACATCAGTTACTCAAGGTCAAACCAATGATCATATCGTGGTGAGGTGTGAACGGGTTGGGACAAATCTCAATCAGTTTTACAATGGGAAGATTTGAACGTCTAGTGATTTTTATCACTTAATTAGTGTCAAATATTGATATTTGAATATATTGACCAATCATATTGTCCAACGAAATCATATATAAACCGTATGCATGAAGCAAACAAACACCATTCTAGATTTACAAATCAGAAGACTTATCAAATTAATATGACGTCATTGAAAATCAAAGCAGACGACCAAAATGAAAAGATGCAGACGAAAAACAAAATCTTGAAACTGGACTCCTGGAAAGAACTGAAAGACGCCGAGAAGAAATTCGTTAGAGCATCTGAGCAGTACTCCTTAATTAACAAACAGTATGAACAGCTCAAATTGCGATACGATAAAGCCAAAGTGGACAGAAATTCGTGCTTCCGATACAATTTGAGACTGAAGCTCTCCGTCATTGAAGGCGTACGAGGAATGTATTACGAATATTTGTTCGTGAAAGCTGACGACATCGCCATGTTACGTCGGTTCGTCAGACGTCAATCGAAGGAAGACGTCGATTCAGATGACGACATGTTTGAAGCAGAAAACTGACGGAATAAAAGCGCTATTACCAAACAGTCCTTTTAAGGACTTTCTAATGGTTCTACAAAGAACCAAACCATTCAACTAGAAAGGTCTCTTTCTCAATTGTCAATACGATTGTCTTATTTCAATCTTTATGCGTGTTGTCGTTACAGTTAAGATTCAGGTACAGTTACACCAGGCTATTCATTGTCCGCCAGTCATGTGTACATGACGCAGATTCCCATGTTTAACGTCTGAATTTAAATAAAAGTACAACCATTGAATAGAGTTGAAAACATGGTGTCGCCATGTTTTCAAAAAGCCTTCGGCTGCAGAGGCGTAAGGAAGTGTCTATATGAGGGAAAGGGCTAATCCATGACCAGATACAGATGACTTAAAAAACCTTTGCGGGGGATGACTTTTCCAATATTGTTTTTACACTTTCTCAAAACTATGCATCTATTTATCTGTATATTACAAACTACTTTTTCCTCGGTTATATTAAAAGCAGACGACATATTTTGAGTCATCTTGATGCTCTTTGAAAACATTTCAAGACATAAATAATTAAACAAGTAAAACATCTGGACCCCGAAGGATAAAGTGTGCACAAACGCACGCATAATAATTGTTTTCAGAAATAAGACGCCGGCCTCCATCAAGATCGGAGGGAGACTAATTAGCAGCCGATTCCTTCAATGCATAAATAATATATATTAACATTAAAATGTATTTGTCCGGAACATATTTACACAAAATAAAGATAAAAGTTAAGCAATAGAATAGTATTACTTATTTAGATAAATAAAAGTACAACAATTGAATAGAGTTGAAAACGTGGTGTTGCCATGTTTTCAAAAAGCCTTCGGTTGCAGAGGCGTAAGAAAGCGTCTATATGAGGGAAAGGGCTAATCCATTACCACATACAGATGACTTTAAGGCCTTTGCAGGGGATGCCTTTTCCCATATTGTTTCTACACTTTCTCAAAACTATGCATCTACTGAGCCTGTATTTTAACCTATAAAAAAACAGTAGTGCTGGTAGATTACTCAGGAAACGCCGAGATATTACTAAAACAATGTTGGAAACGGCGTATAAAACACCATACAAGAAGTTGTATCGTTATCGCCGATTAATCTCTTTTCCTTAAAGCAAGACCTTTCCATAGACTATACCATCAATTGGCAAATAGAAAGATTATTCTATGATTAATAATTAATTTCCTTTTCGCAAGACTGACTGATTGGTCAGATCGTTGTTTTAATAGAAATTATCTTGAAAGACAAACATCAGTTACTCAAGGTCAAACCAATGATCATATCGTGGTGAGGTGTGAACGGGTTGGGACAAACCTCAATCAGTTTTACAATGGGAAGATTTGAACGTCTAGTGATTTTTATCACTTAATTAGTGTCAAATATTGATATTTGAATATATTGACCAATCATATTGTCCAACGAAATCATATATAAACCGTATGCATGAAGCAAACAAACACCATTCTAGATTTACAAATCAGAAGACTTATCAAATTAATATGACGTCATTGAAAATCAAAGCAGACGACCAAAATGAAAAGATGCAGACGAAAAACAAAATCTTGAAACTGGACTCCTGGAAAGAACTGAAAGACGCCGAGAAGAAATTCGTTAGAGCATCTGAGCAGTACTCCTTAATTAACAAACAGTATGAACAGCTCAAATTGCGATACGATAAAGCCAAAGTGGACAGAAATTCGTGCTTCCGATACAATTTGAGACTGAAGCTCTCCGTCATTGAAGGCGTACGAGGAATGTATTACGAATATTTGTTCGTGAAAGCTGACGACATCGCCATGTTACGTCGGTTCGTCAGACGTCAATCGAAGGAAGACGTCGATTCAGATGACGACATGTTTGAAGCAGAAGACTGACGGAATAAAGGCGCCATTACCAAACAGTCCTTTTAAGGACTTTCTAATGGTTCTACAAAGAACCAAACCATTCAACTAGAAAGGTCTCTTTCTCAATTGTCAATACGATTGTCTTATTTCAATCTTTATGCGTGTTGTCGTTACAGTTAAGATTCAGGTACAGTTACACCAGGCTATTCATTGTCCGCCAGTCATGTGTACATGACGCAGATTCCCATGTTTAACGTCTGAATTTAAATAAAAGTACAACCATTGAATAGAGTTGAAAACATGGTGTCGCCATGTTTTCAAAAAGCCTTCGGCTGCAGAGGCGTAAGGAAGTGTCTATATGAGGGAAAGGGCTAATCCATGACCAGATACAGATGACTTAAAAAACCTTTGCGGGGGATGACTTTTCCAATATTGTTTTTACACTTTCTCAAAACTATGCATCTATTTATCTGTATATTACAAACTACTTTTTCCTCGGTTATATTAAAAGCAGACGACATATTTTGAGTCATCTTGATGCTCTTTGAAAACATTTCAAGACATAAATAATTAAACAAGTAAAACATCTGGACCCCGAAGGATAAAGTGTGCACAAACGCACGCATAAGAATTGTTTTTAGAAATAAGACGCCGGCCTCCATCAAGATCGGAGGGAGACTAATTAGCAGCCGATTCCTTCAATGCATAAATAATATATATTAACATTAAAATGTATTTGTCCGGAACATATTTACACAAAATAAAGATAAAAGTTAAGCAATAGAATAGTATTACTTATTTAGATAAATAAAAGTACAACAATTGAATAGAGTTGAAAACGTGGTGTTGCCATGTTTTCAAAAAGCCTTCGGTTGCAGAGGCGTAAGAAAGCGTCTATATGAGGGAAAGGGCTAATCCATTACCACATACAGATGACTTTAAGGCCTTTGCAGGGGATGCCTTTTCCCATATTGTTTCTACACTTTCTCAAAACTATGCATCTACTGAGCCTGTATTTTAACCTATAAAAAAACAGTAGTGCTGGTAGATTACTCAGGAAACGCCGAGATATTACTAAAACAATGTTGGAAACGGCGTATAAAACACCATACAAGAAGTTGTATCGTTATCGTCGATTAATCTCTTTTCCTTAAAGCAAGACCTTTCCATAGACTATACCATCAATTGGCAAATAGAAAGATTATTCTGTGATTAATAATTAATTTCCTTTTCGCAAGACTGACTGCTGATTGGTCAGATCGTTGTTTTAATAGAAATTATCTTGAAAGACAAACATCAGTTACTCAAGGTCAAACCAATGATCATATCGTGATGAGGTGTGAACGGGTTGGGACAAACCTCAATCAGTTTTACAATGGGAAGATTTGAACGTCTAGTGATTTTTATCACTTAATTAGTGTCAAATATTGATATTTGAATATATTGACCAATCATATTGTCCAACGAAATCATATATAAACCGTATGCATGAAGCAAACAAACACCATTCTAGATTTACAAATCAGAAGATTTATCAAATTAATATGACGTCATTGAAAATCAAAGTAGACGACCAAAATGAAAAGATGCAGACGAAAAACAAAATCTTGAAACTGGACTCCTGGAAAGAACTGAAAGACGCCGAGAAGAAATTCGTTAGAGCATCTGAGCAGTACACCTTAATTAACAAACAGTATGAACAGCTCAAATTGCGATACGATAAAGTCAAAGTGGACAGAAATTCGTGCTTCCGATACAATTTGAGCCTGAAGCTCTCCGTCATTGAAGGCGTACGAGGAATGTATTACGAATATTTGTTCGTGAAAGCTGACGACATCGCCATGTTACGTCGGTTCGTCAGACGTCAATCGAAGGAAGACGTCGATTCAGATGACGACATGTTTGAATCAGAAAACTGACGGAATAAAGGCGCCATTACCAAACAGTCCTTTTAAGGACTTTCTAATGGTTCTACAAAGAACCAAACCATTCAACTAGAAAGGTCTCTTTCTCAATTGTCAATACGATTGTCTTATTTCAATCTTTATGCGTGTTGTCGTTACAGTTAAGATTCAGGTACAGTTACACCAGGCTATTCATTGTCCGCCAGTCGTGTGTACATGACGCAGATTCCCATGTTTAACGTCTGAATTTAAATAAAAGTACAACCATTGAATAGAGTTGAAAACATGGTGTCGCCATGTTTTCAAAAAGCCTTCGGCTGCAGAGGCGTAAGGACGTGTCTATATGAGGGAAAGGGCTAATCCATGACCAGATACAGATGACTTAAAGACCTTTGCGGGGGATGCCTTTTCTAATATTGTTTTTACACTTTCTCAAAACTATGCATCTATTTATCTGTATATTACAAACTACTTTTTCCTCGGTTATATTAAAAGCAGACGACATATTTTGAGTCATCTTGATGCTCTTTGAAAACATTTCAAGACATAAATAATTAAACAAGTAAAACATCTGGACCCCGAAGGATAAAGTGTGCACAAACGCACGCATAAGAATTGTTTTTAGAAATAAGACGCCGGCCTCCATCAAGATTGGAGGGAGACTAATTAGCAGCCGATTCCTTCAATGCATAAATAATATATATTAACATTAAAATGTATTTGTCCGGAACATATTTATACAAAATAAAGATAAAAGTTAAGCAATAGAATAGTATTACTTATTTAGATAAATAAAAGTACAACAATTGAATAGAGTTGAAAACGTGGTGTTGCCATGTTTTCAAAAAGCCTTCGGTTGCAGAGGCGTAAGAAAGCGTCTATATGAGGGAAAGGGCTAATCCATTACCACATACAGATGACTTTAAGGCCTTTGCAGGGGATGCCTTTTCCCATATTGTTTCTACACTTTCTCAAAACTATGCATCTACTGAGCCTGTATTTTAACCTATAAAAAAACAGTAGTGCTGGTAGATTACTCAGGAAACGCCGAGATATTACTAAAACAATGTTGGAAACGGCGTATAAAACACCATACAAGAAGTTGTATCGTTATCGCCGATTAATCTCTTTTCCTTAAAGCAAGACCTTTCCATTGACTATGCCATCAATTGGCAAATAGAAAGATTATTCTGTGATTAATAATTAATTTCCTTTTCGCAGGACTGACTGATTGGTCAGATCGTTGTTTTAATAGAAATTATCTTGAAAGACAAACATCAGTTACTCAAGGTCAAACCAATGATCATATCGTGATGAGGTGTGAACGGGTTGGGACAAACCTCAATCAGTTTTACAATGGGAAGATTTGAACGTCTAGTGATTTTTATCACTTAATTAGTGTCAAATATTGATATTTGAATATATTGACCAATCATATTGTCCAACGAAATCATATATAAACCGTATGCATGAAGCAAACAAACACCATTCTAGATTTACAAATCAGAAGACTTATCAAATTAATATGACGTCATTGAAAATCAAAGCAGACGACCAAAATGAAAAGATGCAGACGAAAAACAAAATCTTGAAACTGGACTCCTGGAAAGAACTGAAAGACGCCGAGAAGAAATTCGTTAGAGCATCTGAGCAGTACTCCTTAATTAACAAACAGTATGAACAGCTCAAATTGCGATACGATAAAGCCAAAGTGGACAGAAATTCGTGCTTCCGATACAATTTGAGACTGAAGCTCTCCGTCATTGAAGGCGTACGAGGAATGTATTACGAATATTTGTTCGTGAAAGCTGACGACATCGCCATGTTACGTCGGTTCGTCAGACGTCAATCGAAGGAAGACGTCGATTCAGATGACGACATGTTTGAAGCAGAAGACTGACGGAATAAAGGCGCCATTACCAAACAGTCCTTTTAAGGACTTTCTAATGGTTCTACAAAGAACCAAACCATTCAACTAGAAAGGTCTCTTTCTCAATTGTCAATACGATTGTCTTATTTCAATCTTTATGCGTGTTGTCGTTACAGTTAAGATTCAGGTACAGTTACACCAGGCTATTCATTGTCCGCCAGTCATGTGTACATGACGCAGATTCCCATGTTTAACGTCTGAATTTAAATAAAAGTACAACCATTGAATAGAGTTGAAAACATGATGTCGCCATGTTTTCAAAAAGCCTTCGGCTGCAGAGGCGTAAGGAAGTGTCTATATGAGGGAAAGGGCTAATCCATGACCAGATACAGATGACTTAAAAAACCTTTGCGGAGGATGACTTTTCCAATATTGTTTTTACACTTTCTCAAAACTATGCATCTATTTATCTGTATATTACAAACTACTTTTTCCTCGGTTATATTAAAAGCAGACGACATATTTTGAGTCATCTTGATGCTCTTTGAAAACATTTCAAGACATAAATAATTAAACAAGTAAAACATCTGGACCCGAAGGATAAAGTGTGCACAAACGCACGCATAAGAATAGTTTTTAGAAATAAGACGCCGGCCTCCATCAAGATCGGAGGTAGACTAATTAGCAGCCGATTCCTTCAATGCATAAATAATATATATTAACATTAAAATGTATTTGTCCGGAACATATTTACACAAAATAAAGATAAAAGTTAAGCAATAGAATAGTATTACTTATTTAGATAAATAAAAGTACAACAATTGAATAGAGTTGAAAACGTGGTGTTGCCATGTTTTCAAAAATCCTTCGGTTGCAGAGGCGTAAGAAAGCGTCTATATGAGGGAAAGGGCTAATCCATTACCACATACAGATGACTTTAAGGCCTTTGCAGGGGATGCCTTTTCCCATATTGTTTCTACACTTTCTCAAAACTATGCATCTACTGAGCCTGTATTTTAACCTATAAAAAAACAGTAGTGCTGGTAGATTACTCAGGAAACGCCGAGATATTACTAAAACAATGTTGGAAACGGCGTATAAAACACCATACAAGAAGTTGTATCGTTATCGCCGATTAATCTCTTTTCCTTAAAGCAAGACCTTTCCATGGACTATACCATCAATTGGCAAATAGAAAGATTATTCTGTGATTAATAATTAATTTCCTTTTCGCAAGACTGACTGATTGGTCAGATCGTTGTTTTAATAGAAATTATCTTGAAAGACAAACATCAGTTACTCAAGGTCAAACCAATGATCATATCGTGATGAGGTGTGAACGGGTTGGGACAAACCTCAATCAGTTTTACAATGGGAAGATTTGAACGTCTAGTGATTTTTATCACTTAATTAGTGTCAAATATTGATATTTGAATATATTGACCAATCATATTGTCCAACGAAATCATATATAAACCGTATGCATGAAGCAAACAAACACCATTCTAGATTTACAAATCAGAAGACTTATCAAATTAATATGACGTCATTGAAAATCAAAGTAGACGACCAAAATGAAAAGATGCAGACGAAAAACAAAATCTTGAAACTGGACTCCTGGAAAGAACTGAAAGACGCCGAGAAGAAATTCGTTAGAGCATCTGAGCAGTACTCCTTAATTAACAAACAGTATGAACAGCTCAAATTGCGATACGATAAAGCCAAAGTGGACAGAAATTCGTGCTTCCGATACAATTTGAGACTGAAGCTCTCCGTCATTGAAGGCGTACGAGGAATGTATTACGAATATTTGTTCGTGAAAGCTGACGACATCGCCATGTTACGTCGGTTCGTCAGACGTCAATCGAAGGACGACGTCGATTCAGATGACGACATGTTTGAAGCAGAAGACTGACGGAATAAAGGCGCCATTACCAAACAGTCCTTTTAAGGACTTTCTAATGGTTCTACAAAGAACCAAACCATTCAACTAGAAAGGTCTCTTTCTCAATTGTCAATACGATTGTCTTATTTCAATCTTTATGCGTGTTGTCGTTACAGTTAAGATTCAGGTACAGTTACACCAGGCTATTCATTGTCCGCCAGTCATGTGTACATGACGCAGATTCCCATGTTTAACGTCTGAATTTAAATAAAAGTACAACCATTGAATAGAGTTGAAAACATGGTGTCGCCATGTTTTCAAAAAGCCTTCGGCTGCAGAGGCGTAAGGAAGTGTCTATATGAGGGAAAGGGCTAATCCATGACCAGATACAGATGACTTAAAGACCTTTGCGGGGGATGACTTTTCCAATATTGTTTTTACACTTTCTCAAAACTATGCATCTATTTATCTGTATATTACAAAGTACTTTTTCCTCGGTTATATTAAAAGCAGACGACACATTTTGAGTCATCTTGATGCTCTTTGAAAACATTTCAAGACATAAATAATTAAACAAGTAAAACATCTGGACCCCGAAGGATAAAGTGTGCACAAACGCACGCATAAGAATAGTTTTTAGAAATAAGACGCCGGCCTCCATCAAGATCGGAGGGAGACTAATTAGCAGCCGATTCCTTCAATGCATAAATAATATATTAACATTAAAATGTATTTGTCCGGAACATATTTACACAAAATAAAGATAAAAGTTAAGCAATAGAATAGTATTACTTATTTAGATAAATAAAAGTACAAGAATTGAATAGAGTTGAAAACGTGGTGTTGCCATGTTTTCAAAAAGCCTTCGGTTGCAGAGGCGTAAGAAAGCGTCTATATGAGGGAAAGGGCTAATCCATTACCACATACAGATGACTTTAAGGCCTTTGCAGGGGATGCCTTTTCCCATATTGTTTCTACACTTTCTCAAAACTATGCATCTACTGAGCCTGTATTTTAACCTATAAAAAAACAGTAGTGCTGGTAGATTACTCAGGAAACGCCGAGATATTACTAAAACAATGTTGGAAACGGCGTATAAAACACCATACAAGAAGTTGTATCGTTATCGCCGATTAATCTCTTTTCCCTAAAGCAAGACCTTTCCATAGACTATACCATCAATTGGCAAATAGAAAGATTATTCTGTGATTAATATTTAATTTCCTTTTCGCAAGACTGACTGATTGGTCAGATCGTTGTTTTAATAGAAATTATCTTGAAAGACAAACATCAGTTACTCAAGGTCAAACCAATGATCATATCGTGATGAGGTGTGAACGGGTTGGGACAAACCTCAATCAGTTTTACAATGGGAATATTTGAACGTCTAGTGATTTTTATCACTTAATTAGTGTCAAATATTGATATTTGAATATATTGACCAATCATATTGTCCAACGAAATCATATATAAACCGTATGCATGAAGCAAACAAACACCATTCTAGATTTACAAATCAGAAGACTTATCAAATTAATATGACGTCATTGAAAATCAAAGCAGACGACCAAAATGAAAAGATGCAGACGAAAAACAAAATCTTGAAACTGGACTCCTAGAAAGAACTGAAAGACGCCGAGAAGAAATTCGTTAGAGCATCTGAGCAGTACTCCTTAATTAACAAACAGTATGAACAGCTCAAATTGCGATACGATAAAGCCAAAGTGGACAGAAATTCGTGCTTCCGATACAATTTGAGACTGAAGCTCTCCGTCATTGAAGGCGTACGAGGAATGTATTACGAATATTTGTTCGTGAAAGCTGACGACATCGCCATGTTACGTCGGTTCGTCAGACGTCAATCGAAGGAAGACGTCGATTCAGATGACGACATGTTTGAAGCAGAAGACTGACGGAATAAAGGCGCCATTACCAAACAGTCCTTTTAAGGACTTTCTAATGGTTCTACAAAGAACCAAACCATTCAACTAGAAAGGTCTCTTTCTCAATTGTCAATACGATTGTCTTATTTCAATCTTTATGCGTGTTGTCGTTACAGTTAATATTCAGGTACAGTTACACCAGGCTATTCATTGTCCGCCAGTCATGTGTACATGACGCAGATTCCCATGTTTAACGTCTGAATTTAAATAAAAGTACAACCATTGAATAGAGTTGAAAACATGGTGTCGCCATGTTTTCAAAAAGCCTTCGGCTGCAGAGGCGTAAGGAAGTGTCTATATGAGGGAAAGGGCTAATCCATGACCAGATACAGATGACTTAAAAAACCTTTGCGGGGGATGACTTTTCCAATATTGTTTTTACACTTTCTCAAAACTATGCATCTATTTATCTGTATATTACAAACTACTTTTTCCTCGGTTATATTAAAAGCAGACGACATATTTTGAGTCATCTTGATGCTCTTTGAAAACATTTCAAGACATAAATAATTAAACAAGTAAAACATCTGGACCCCGAAGGATAAAGTGTGCACAAACGCACGCATAATAATTGTTTTCAGAAATAAGACGCCGGCCTCCATCAAGATCGGAGGGAGACTAATTAGCAGCCGATTCCTTCAATGCATAAATAATATATATTAACATTAAAATGTATTTGTCCGGAACATATTTACACAAAATAAAGATAAAAGTTAAGCAATAGAATAGTATTACTTATTTAGATAAATAAAAGTACAAGAATTGAATAGAGTTGAAAACGTGGTGTTGCCATGTTTTCAAAAAGCCTTCGGTTGCAGAGGCGTAAGAAAGCGTCTATATGAGGGAAAGGGCTAATCCATTACCACATACAGATGACTTTAAGGCCTTTGCAGGGGATGCCTTTTCCCATATTGTTTCTACACTTTCTCAAAACTATGCATCTACTGAGCCTGTATTTTAACCTATAAAAAAACAGTAGTGTTGGTAGATTACTCAGGAAACGCCGAGATATTACTAAAACAATGTTGGAAACGGCGTATAAAACACCATACAAGAAGTTGTATCGTTATCGCCGATTAATCTCTTTTCCTTAAAGCAAGACCTTTCCATGGACTATACCATCAATTGGCAAATAGAAAGATTATTCTGTGATTAATAATTAATTTCCTTTTCGCAAGACTGACTGATTGGTCAGATCGTTGTTTTAATAGAAATTATCTTGAAAGACAAACATCAGTTACTCAAGGTCAAACCAATGATCATATCGTGATGAGGTGTGAACGGGTTGGGACAAACCTCAATCAGTTTTACAATGGGAAGATTTGAACGTCTAGTGATTTTTATCACTTAATTAGTGTCAAATATTGATATTTGAATATATTGACCAATCATATTGTCCAACGAAATCATATATAAACCGTATGCATGAAGCAAACAAACACCATTCTAGATTTACAAATCAGAAGATTTATCAAATTAATATGACGTCATTGAAAATCAAAGTAGACGACCAAAATGAAAAGATGCAGACGAAAAACAAAATCTTGAAACTGGACTCCTGGAAAGAACTGAAAGACGCCGAGAAGAAATTCGTTAGAGCATCTGAGCAGTACTCCTTAATTAACAAACAGTATGAACAGCTCAAATTGCGATACGATAAAGCCAAAGTGGACAGAAATTCGTGCTTCCGATACAATTTGAGACTGAAGCTCTCCGTCATTGAAGGCGTACGAGGAATGTATTACGAATATTTGTTCGTGAAAGCTGACGACATCGCCATGTTACGTCGGTTCGTCAGACGTCAATCGAAGGACGACGTCGATTCAGATGACGACATGTTTGAAGCAGAAGACTGACGGAATAAAGGCGCCATTACCAAACAGTCCTTTTAAGGACTTTCTAATGGTTCTACAAAGAACCAAACCATTCAACTAGAAAGGTCTCTTTCTCAATTGTCAATACGATTGTCTTATTTCAATCTTTATGCGTGTTGTCGTTACAGTTAAGATTCAGGTACAGTTACACCAGGCTATTCATTGTCCGCCAGTCATGTGTACATGACGCAGATTCCCATGTTTAACGTCTGAATTTAAATAAAAGTACAACCATTGAATAGAGTTGAAAACATGGTGTCGCCATGTTTTCAAAAAGCCTTCGGCTGCAGAGGCGTAAGGAAGTGTCTATATGAGGGAAAGGGCTAATCCATGACCAGATACAGATGACTTAAAGACCTTTGCGGGGGATGCCTTTTCCAATATTGTTTTTACACTTTCTCAAAACTATGCATCTATTTATCTGTATATTACAAACTACTTTTTCCTCGGTTATATTAAAAGCAGACGACACATTTTGAGTCATCTTGATGCTCTTTGAAAACATTTCAAGACATAAATAATTAAACAAGTAAAACATCTGGACCCCGAAGGATAAAGTGTGCACAAACGCACGCATAAGAATTGTTTTTAGAAATAAGACGCCGGCCTCCATCAAGATCGGAGGGAGACTAATTAGCAGCCGATTCCTTCAATGCATAAATATATATTAACATTAAAATGTATTTGTCCGGAACATATGTACACAAAATAAAGATAAAAGTTAAGCAATAGAATAGTATTACTTATTTAGATAAATAAAAGTACAACAATTGAATAGAGTTGAAAACGTGGTGTTGCCATGTTTTCAAAAAGCCTTCGGTTGCAGAGGCGTAAGAAAGCGTCTATATGAGGGAAAGGGCTAATTCATTACCACATACAGATGACTTTAAGGCCTTTGCAGGGGATGCCTTTTCCCATATTGTTTCTACACTTTCTCAAAACTATGCATCTACTGAGACTGTATTTTAACCCATAAAAAAACAGTAGTGCTGGTAGATTACTCAGGAAACGCCGAGATATTACTAAAACAATGTTGGAAAGGGCGTTAAAACACCATACAAGATGTTGTATCGTTATCGCCAAGAGTAATCACTTTTCCTCAAAGCAAGACCTTTCCATAGACGATACTATCAATTGGCAAATACAAAGATTATTCTGTGATTAATATTTAATTTCAATTTCGCGAGACTGACTGACTTAGCCCGTCGTGAACTGAGATTATCAAATCGAGCTTACACAAGGTGGAGATCCTTACAGAATAGGGAGTTATTGATTGCAACCCAGAAAACATATCGTTTGGCCAAAAAGCGTGCGAAATTCAAATATAGAGATGATCAGAAACGAACCTTTCGTAAATTGGCTTGTGAAAGTCCTCAGAAATTTTGGACTGAAGTACGAAAATTTAGAACAAAACGTAAACAGTGTGAAATAGATAGTATAACTATTTTTGATCATTTCAAAACGCTCTTTTCGTCCGATAATGTTTTCACTACTGAGGAAACTGAGTCCTTTTTGAACGATGATAATTTTGATACGATTAGTGTATTTGAACTTGATAGAGATTTCACGGTTGATGAAGTGCAGTCTGCTATTAGTTGTCTTAAAAGCGGGAAAAGTGGAGGTGTCGACAATTTATTGCCAGAAATGTTTTTAGAATGTAAATCGATATTAAGTCATAACTTGTGCAAATTGTTCAATTACATGTACAATAACAGTTTATTACTATGGACACGTCTGAAACAGAAATCTGTATAAATGATGTCACAGTTACCTAAAACAGTCCTTTTAATGACTTTTCAATGGTTTTTAAAAAGAACCAAACCATTCAACTAGAAAGGTCTCTTTCTCAATTGTCAAACTAAATTCGTGTTGTTTTCACAGTGAAGAATAGGGTAAAATTTCACCAGACCATGCTCTGTCATGTGTCTGGGTGACACTCAATAAGAATGGCAACGAAAGTCTGGCCCTTGCTTGAACCGCAAGAGCCCGCTAAATTGGTCTGAACAATTGAAGTCAATGCAAATTTTAGTACCGACAGTAGGGGTGGTATATGTTTCATGTAATTCATATTTTCGTCTCGATGTTTATATAAGTTGTAGGACCAATATCTTCTTTCCTGTCCGCCGCAATATGACATTGGCTTTTTAAAGTGGCGTACAGTCCAAAGCAAAAAGTCCACCGACATGTACATATAGCAGAGTCCATGCTGTAATGTCTGACGGATATCTAGAAATTAAAGCCAACTACAAGTCGTTTTATGCCAACTTACTACTATTAAAATGTACAAACGGAAATATGACCGTGTTGCTGCGGGACACTCAGGTGATATGAACATCGAGATAAAAATATATAGAAATTACCCACCTGCTGGAGGTTAAGAGATGCATTTAGCCGGCTCTTACGTTTCAAGCAAAGTGGAGACTGTGGCTGCCATTCTTATTTAATGTGTGTTTTTGTAAGACTGAGCGAATTGTCATATCGTTGTTTTAATTGAAATTATATTGAAAGACAAACATCAATTACTCAAGGTTTACAAAGAACCAAACCAAACCATTCAACTAGAAAGGTCTCTTTCTCAATTGTCAAATAGTTTATCTTAAATAAATCTTAATGCGCGTTGTCTTTACAGTTAAGATTCAGGTACACTTTCTTCAGACCATTCATTGTTCGTATTAGAGTACATACAGCAGATTCCTGAGTGTAACGTCTAACGTATATATGGAAATTAAGACCCATAGTGACTGCACGTCTTTATCATACCAGCGTACATGTATCTTGATGTTCCTTGGGTGAACCTCTACAAATATTGTTCGAGCCATTTTGATTGGTTGAAAAACATGGCATAAAAAACCGGGGAAATCATTTTTTTTTTAAATTTCATTCTTATGAAAGTGCTTGTCTAATTTCAAGAAAGATGTGTAGAAATATTGTTTTAGTTACCCTCTACACAATTTTCCCAAGGAATTATGTTTGGATGAACGAAAAGGCATACAGGTGGCATCACAACGGGGGTAAAAGTAACTGTTAGCTTCAAATGACATCTCCTCCTTATCTACTGGATCAATTTCAGCTAAATGTGACAGGAATGTTACTTTGGGGGGTTCTCTTTCAATATTGTTCAAAGATATAAATTCTATACAGATCTTTGGTTGCTGCGTCATCAGAAAGGCCGGGAGGCAATGTCATTACAATAAAATTCTTCTTCTCTGAATCCGCTTGTCTGATTCCAAGATAATTTCGTAGAAATGTTCCCTGAGTGACCCCCTACAAAATGTGTTCAAGCCATATTGATTTTTTGAAAAACTTGGCCGTCAGACAGCATAGCAAAAGGGGAAAACTGCCATGAATTTAAGAATCCATTAAGGCTTGTGTAAGGGCTAATGGGTTAACAAGTGAATATTTTGAAAGCTACATGGTTGTAAAATAAAGGGGAACCACTCTCACCTCTTTTGTTTGTTATCTTTATAAATGACATGTATCAATATTTGTATTCAGAATCTAATGACTATTTGACTATAGATGATATTGAGCTTTTTTTACTGCTTTTTGCAGATGACGCTGTTTTATTTTCTTACACTAAGTAAGGTCTTCAGACTTTGTAGATAATTTGGAATATCATTGCGATAAATCGGGAATAAAGGTGAACACGGCGAAAACAGTAGTGATGGATTGCCTTGTCTTGGAATGGAAAATATTATAATACACAGAAACGTTTGTCTGAACAAGCCACGAAGGCTTTGTTTTCACTTAATTATCTTTTTGAACAAATATTCTTAAATGTAGCCAAAAAAGCAAATTTGTTTGATTCAATGATATTACCGATACTTGTGTATGCATCGGAAGTGTGTTTGTTTTTTAATAAAGGAAATGAGGTCGAAAAGGTACATTTAAATTTGTTGAAACAATTATTATCGACAAGACAACAAACCTCAAATGCAACACTATATGGTGAAAAAGGATGCTATCCACTTGTTATCTTACGAAATATATCTATTATAAAATATTGGAGCACAATATGTAACCCCCGGGAACATCAATACATAAAATATATAACATGAAAGACGAAGATGGTAATTATATAAATGATTTTAGAAAAAATGTGAACTATCTTTTGGACAAAAGTGGTTTGTCATATATGTTTTATTTAAGTATTATATCCAGCACAGATATGAATTATATTATATAAAGATTTAAAGATTTTAAATATGATAGAAAATGAATATCATTTATTGTTAGTATGCCCTATGTACAAGGATCTAAGAATAAAGTGTCTTCCAAGGTATTATTACACCTGGCCAAATATAACTAAATTTCAAATGTTAATGTTATCAGAGCAAAGATCTATTTTATTCAAATATCATCATCATCATCATCAATTTTTATTTGCTTCCTGTACAGGAGATTTCATTTTATAATACAAACACTACAAATAAACATAATTTACTACAACTACGAGAGAGGAGGAGGAGAGAGAAAGAGAGAGAGAGAGGAG